>VWZK01005583.1:4753-15656 GCA_013396935.1 Baryphthengus martii | reverse complement strand
CTCCAGCTCACCCAAACCCAATACAGTGGTAAACTTAGGTATTTTTGCAGATAGGAGTAAGTCTGGGAATGATGCTTTATTTGTGCACTGGTTAATTTGTACCACTGTGCAATGAAGATACGTGCAATGCAGATCCTGCTTTACCAGCTCCATTTTGCTTGGGTGTTCTGTGAAAGCCAGGGCAAACCATGCCTGCAGAAACGTTACTGGGACCTGAACTCTGTGATCCAGATACCTCAGAACAACCGTACCAATAGAGGAAGAAGAAAAATTATTTTAGAAAATAAATTTAATGTCCTAGTTCTAGTCTCCTTGGAAAATTCAATAAACAGAGAAATATCATTATTTCTCATAGAACTCAACACACTAAATTACTATTAGCATTTGTATTTAAAATTCTGATTTATACTAAATGCAGTGTGAATTAGCAATCTAAATGCCTTTAAAATTCAGGTCTGTGCGTTTTGACACTATTTTTAGTGTTTCAGGGAAACGGTTATCTTTTTTTTGGTGTTAGAATTATCAGTATACAAGCAAATCTTTGTTCTTCTACAATCTTTCTTGTTTTTTTTTTCCATATCAAAAGACCATTCAAAATCCCTACTGTCCATGTTTAAAATTTTGCTAAATAGTAGGAACTGGAAATTTCAGAAGTAGTTGAAGATCTCCAGAGTGATTCCTGTATCCAACTCTGTTACTTAAATGACTCTATGGTAAATCTCCTGAAAATAGGATTAGCATGAAAAAAAACACCATAAAATCTGTTTTTATGGTCCACCTTGTTTTATAGAAAATAAATCTTGTTTTATGAATCTGTTGAATTCACTAACAAGCTGAACAGTCACCAGAGGTGGGGCTAAAGAAATAAGATTAAAAAATTGAGATGAAAGATCATTTGAACTTTTAGATGGCTTTGTTATGACCACATCTATTTCTTGCAGAGTTGTATTGGGTTCATGTGGCAAGGTTTTGGTAGTGGTGGGAGGCTAACGGGGTGGCTTCTGCAAGAAGCTGCTAGAAGTTTCCCTTTGTCCAATAAAGCCCATATCATCTGGCTCCAAGATGGACCTGTTGCTGGCCAAGGCCTAACTCATCAGTGACAGAGTTAGCACCTCTGTGATAATACATTTAAGAAGAGGAAGAAGGTGCTGTGTGACAGCAATTGCAACTGGAGAGAGGTGTAAGAATATGTGAGAGAAACAACTCTGCAGACACCAAGGTCAATGAAGAAGGAGGGGGAGAAGGTGCCCCAGGCACCAGAGCAGAGATTACCCTGCAGTTTGTGGTGGAGACCATGATGAGGCAGCCTGTCATCCTGCAGCCCATGGAGGTCCATGGTGGAGTAGATAGCCACCTACAGCCTGCAGAAGGTTCCATGCTGGAGCAAGTGGATGCCTGAAGAATGCTATGACGTCATGGGAAGCCAGCAATGAAGCAGGCTTCTAACAGGACTTGTGAACCTGTGGAGACAGGAATCCATGCTGGAGCGGATTTGTCTAGATCCACACATGAACAGAAGTACCTGGTTCTCAGAGTAGAAGTGGCAGCCCGGAATTATCACCTTAATTATATATCTTATTTTTCTGTGCAGTACAAGGAAAGATATGAGCCTCAAAATGTGCTTGACTCCTACCAAACCGGTTTTATGCTGGAATTCATGCTTCAGGAAAGAGTCATAGAATCACAGAATGTCAGGTTGGAAGGGACCTCAAGAGTCACCAGGTCCAATCTTTTAAGTAAAAAGTTTAAAAGAATGGCTAAGTCACCACATAGAAAATGTCAGAGTGAGTGAGCCAGCGACATGTGAAGTTCTATCTTCTTAATTCTTCAGATTCACCAACAGACTTGAATTAAGTATTTATGTGAGATGAGATTTTGCAGAGCTGTCTTGTCTATAAATCTCTCCTTTTTCTCAGTAACAAACAACTTGTTGAAAGGATCTCATCTTCAGAATTCAAGCAGCTTAAGTTGGTCACTCTGGCTGAGTATATTACCTATGTGAAGACCTTAGAAAAAGGTTTTCCATCTAGAAAGAGGTTAGCATATTCAGTCTAACAGGCAACCTATAACATGAGCAAAAAATGAAGCTGACTGGCTTTGCTGGCAATGTATTAAGCTCAGAATTTACCCAGAGAGGGTAATTAAGGATGGCTTCTGAGTGCTATTAGCTTGTTTCGAAAAATACATTACCAGTTGAATCTCAGAAAGGAGATTTTCTGCCCTTTAAGAGAATTTTGAATATTCTTTCTTTCTGTTTGAAGTATTAATTTACTGTATTAATTTGAGAGTTGGACTAGATGACCTTTAAAGGTCCCTTTCAATTCAAACCATTCTATGATTTGGGAAATGGATTTATTTAAAGCCATGCAGAAATGAGTTTAAGTTTATATCTATTAGTCTAGATTCTGCTCCCCTTAAGGAATCTTTCCTTGTAAGTTGATTTGTGTTTCCAAGGTTTTAGGAACAGTACAAAGGGAAAAACATTGGGATGTTTCATGGTTTATTGGTTTTCAGCCTTATTTTCATGACTTAGGTGTGACCTAAGACACGTTTTATGTCTTTTCTGTGTATAGTTGAGTATCTGTCTACTTATTCTCAAATTCTCATCGCAGAGGCTTGTAGCTAATAAGCCAGGGAAGTTTGAAAGAATTTGTATGGGTTTTTAAATAAGCCAAGGCTACTCTGCTCGTCTGAATTGTCTCATTTTCTCTTTTAATCCTAGTCATTATCCTCCGTAATTGCAGGTACTGGGGAAAAAAAAAAAAAAAAAAAAGTCTGGATAGTCATCCACGGTCTGCAAAGCAGGACCAGCTGTGACTCCTAATAGACTTTGATCTGACTGGATCTTGCAGATTTTTGATGATAAAGCTTCCATGACACCCCTGAGAAAATGATGCATCCTACCCATGGTGATTATTCACCTCAAAGCTGAGAAGCACAAGATGGAATTTTCCCAGACAATATTATTGATAGATTTGTCTTCTGAAAAATCGTATTGGTTACATCACCACTCAGTAAGGGCAATACCTCTACAGAAGGGTAACACTGAATAAGATTTTTGTTTAAATTGTTGCTTTTCTGGAAGTACTGAAATAATCACCTTTCACAACGAGTGCAAAACAGGAGGAGTTTTCTTTTTTAAGGTCTGTGCTAAGAACGTACTTTCTGAATTTGAAATTGAATGGAATTCACCCTAGTGCAGAAGTTCGAAAGGCCAAGTTCACCACGCCAGGAATTTCATTTACGTTGTATAGTCCTGCCTTCTTCTAGTGCAATTGAATATATGGAAGTCTTGTGCCCTCAGAGATGGAAGGATAACATCTCTCTCACTCCAACTTTAACCTGTAAATATTGTGCTCTGGCTCTTAAAATTTCAGTGAACCTTTTAATTAATAACAAATAATAGGCAAAATAAACAGCTTTATTCTATCAAATGTTCTGTATCCTAAACCTGAACTCAGAATAATTTACCCTTACTGCCATATTGGCCTGATGAGGAAAATCAGATTGAGCTATGCCAAAGTTTCCGTTTTAACCCTCACAAATCTTCAGGCTGTCTTTCGACATCCAAGGTAATACACCACCCGTATGTTTAGCTCAATATTGGCATGAAAAAGAGAAGTGTAAATCATTACAGGGGCATGTTTGGGGATTTTTTGTATCTCAATTTGTTTTTCCTAAGCAATCATAGAAATGCCTGCTTTAATAATAAGATTTCTTTGTTTTCATGTGCATCCTATCTTGGATGGAGCATTCCATTTCTGGAGTGCCAAAACTACACAGAAAAATAGAGCCTCCAACAGTTATGTTTTCTAACTCACTCTTTCTAGAATATTTCTCAGCTGCCAGGATGGGCAATCTGACATTTACTTCAATTCTGATCCTAGTAATTCTAATCTTGCAATAGCGGTCAAAGAAACCATCTCGTTTTCCCCGGCCAACAGTGCTGCAGCAAGCACCAGGTCTGATACCGAATACATACTATTCAATTCCTAACACTTCTAAGCCCAGAGATGTTTAACTGATTTAAAATTCTTTATCCTTCCTTCTACAGGGGGAAACATGACATGGTAGGTAGCTTTACTGAATTTAAAGTACTGAGTTAAGTAATGAAATTCAGAATGGTGGTGTTCAAATGGAAGATAACTTGTCAAAATATGTTCAAACAAATTAAAAGATACATGTGACAAATATTAATATGCTCATTTAATACATTCAGGTAGGTAAATTAAGGTGTTGAGGAATCGAGATCAACTTTGACTGTAACAACTAATGCCTTGACATATTTTCCTTCAAGGATGACTTCATGTCTTCATGTTGAATACTTCAGGATGGGCACTTTATGAAGGTGAGCAATTGCAGTTTTAGTTGGAGTGTGGATGTCTAATTTCCAAAATGTATTCTAAGGTAAACCAGAAATAATAGAGTTCATCAGAACTGACGTAGCAAGTCTGGAGACCATTTTCTATGTGAGTTGGCATGGGCTGTTCAGAGAGGCTCACTGGACGACAAAATTCATTGTCAAGTTGTTGGAGAATAGGAAAACATACATGAATGTGTCAGTGAAACCTGAATTTCAGGTCAAGGTATACAGTGTTGGTTTTTTTATTCTTTGATGTTTCATGGAAAAAATAAGAAATCAGAGTTCTATTAATTCAGAGATTTGAGTGTCGGGTGTTAGTCACATTTTGCCTACTAAATAGCTCACCTTTTCCATTTCTGCAACAGTGTCTTTCTAGTAAAAAAAATGGGAACAAGGTACACTTTTTTTGAAAGAATCTTTCTGTAAGCCATCACACAGAAGACAAACTTTGATCTATAGAACTCATTTAAAGCAAGACTAAGCTTAAACCTTTCAATTTTTTGGTCTAATAGCTATTCCTCTTTATAATTAAGTTAGATGTCAGAAATGAAACATTACTTTGAAGATGAGGAGATGGATTACTGATAGTTAGCTTGCTGTGCTTACTCTGTTCCTAAGCATTGACATTTAAGCTGGTTTTATTTCGTGACTTGCTCTAGCATTTTTCAAATCAGAAAAACAATGTAATAAATTGTCCTTCTGCCTAGCTGTTCAGCTATTGCTGCTTTGCTGTCTGCTTTAAACAGTCAACATGATATAGATTCCTGAAAGATTCAGGCAAATGTTCCTAACATTTATTAATTTTCTTGGCCACTCTTTACCAGAAGAGTATATCTCTGAAGAAAGCATATCATTTTTTTTTTTTCATTTTCTTCTCTATATCTGACTGACACTGATGAATCTCAAGTAAGAGAAATTCAGCTCATCTGAACCATCAGAGAAGCTGACTTGAACATTACTAACTGGTTTTGTTTGTGTTTTTGGTTTTTTTTACCATATCTCTTAAATAAGAAATTTTGGGACGTGAGAGAAGAGAAACAAATCCTTTTCTATTTCTTATGTGCTAGATTGAAGCAATAAGGGAACAAGCAGGAGCTAACCTTCTGTGAGGCATTAGAGAAGTATTATACACTTTATGCAGAATAGCTGTAAAAATATTTAAATTATTTTGGCTATCTTGTACAAAAGTAGAATGCTTCCTACATGTGCATTCACACTATATGAGTGTAAGACATTGTAAGCCAAGAGTCTGGGTTATAGCTACCTCCACATTTTATTCCTGAAATTTGTGGACCTTCCCTCTTCTCAGGCTCTTGCTCTGTTGTATAAGTTGGGGCACTCTTCTCATTCTGTACTTTTTCTATTGAATATAAAATTATAAAAGTGCTTCTTTATGTGTAAATTACTACATAGGTGCACAACTTTTCTGTATCTGATGTTACACCTCTGATGTCAATGAAGCTTACAGTGATTCTTGCCAGGGGAAGCAAGACAGTCAAGATCACTAGTTATAATGCTTTACTTGCTGAAGAGGTTATGTTTATTAAATTGGACATACTATGTGCTATGAATGCCTGGCTGTTGAGTAGGAGCAGGAACCTTTCACAGAAATGAAGTGTTAAGAAGAAAAATGAAGCAACTTGATGATTAACATTATACATCCTTTCCACATCTGATGACATGCTGTAAGTTTGTATGTATACATGCGTAAGAATGGAATGAACTATCTACTAAACTAGTAAAGCTATCTTATCTTATCTGATAGTATCTTTATACTATCTTTTTTTGGGAAATAAAAGCTTAACTTTGGTACTAGATGAGTGTTCATCAGCAAGGCGGGATGGAAGTCTGCCTTCCATCATTATACAGTGGTTAATGAAGCATAAGTATTACTTGTTCTGCTTAGGAGTGTTTGACATCTATTTATCCTGAAAGACTAATTACCTGGATGTGACAGTGCAGATATTTCTCCTCAGAAGAGGTAAAAAGATTCTCATAGAACTCAGATTATGCAACAGAGGCACTGATTTACCTTGTATTTACCTTGTATATCAGTCATCTCTTCCAGTAGCATGACTATGCTGCAAACCTGAATTTTTTTTTAGGAAACCCTTTTTTTCAGACTTTGTCCCACACTTCCTCATCATAAGATCCTAGGACAACTCAGGCTGTCCAGAACCTCAGGATGTCTCTAATATAACCCTCCAGAACAGCACGTTCAGTTGAGGGGTTACCGAGGGCTTTATCCCCTAGGGGCTTGAAATTGTTCAAGATGTCCAACTGGAGGTCAGAGTTTCCTGATAAACCTGCTTTTTGCCTGGCTATGAGGATGGCTAACTCTTACCCTTGGAGGATGCTGCTGTCAAAGCCCTGCCAGTTCCCCAGGCTCTATACCCCGTTAGAGTTTCCTCCTCTAATTGAGTAAGTCAAAACCTTTCCTGAAAATCTGGGTCTTTGCTCTGCTACTTGATCATCTTTAGATGTCCTTACACAAAAACTCAACTTTGCTTCAATCCACTCAGGACTTTGACAATGCTCTTCTGCTCCTGGTCAATACTCATTTCATGATTGTGTTCAGTAAACACATACATACATATGCAAAATTCTGCTTTCTCTCCTAATGTCAAGCTCTCAGCCTCCACAAGTTAACTAACAACAGCAGCCAGGTGGACCAGAGACCCTCATGGTGGGATGGTTATATGGTGCAACATTTTCCCTGGGGATAGTAGGACCTATGAGCCAAGCAGATATCTCTAAAATGCTTTATTATTTTATTTTACCTTGGTTAATGAGAGCTTCAGTTGTGATTTTTGGTAATCTCTTAACATTTGAGAGCTGTCTTTCATGAGCAGAGACCTCTTAATGTTTGAAAGTGATCTATCTTGCTATTGGCAATGCTGTCCTTCATTTCTCAGCAAAAAAAAATCTGCATAACAAGTTCCATAAATATATGATAAATAAAACAAATTTGTTATATAATATATGCAGAGACTGAAATCGTTCTTATTGGGAATTTGTCACTTAGGTAAACAATGCATGTTTTATAACTTTCAGTGAATGTTGGTTTTTTTTCTGAGAAAGACCATGGGGACTAAATACAAAATACTGCCATTGAATGAAATTCAGGAAACAGCACAAACTGAAAATGCCAAAAATGTGATTTTTTTTTTTTTTATAGAAATTGATTTTGTCTCTAACTTGCTTCATTGAAATTGTGAATTATTCTGAAATGTTGCATTAAAGATAGGATAGCAGTTCGTCAGTTCTGGTAACCTTAATGAAAGTTTAGCAAAGATTTTTGTGCTTTTATAGATTAATAAAAGAACAGAATTTGTTTACTAGTGTAGAAACAGTCAGTGCTATTTACTAGAACATACAGAGAAATCCTCCTTAAGTGTAAACTGAACCAGTTGTTTAACTTGATTATTTTGGTATTTAATAGTGCTAAGAATACTGAGTTAAGTGCTAGGTTGTTTTTTTTTCTTTTGTGGAAACTTGATCAATTCTCCTATTTTCTTTACCTAGGGTTCCATTTCTAAAGCTGGAGTGACTTCAGCATTATGGGCAGAGCTGAATATTGGTAGGGAAGAGGGAATATGATCTTATGATCTGTCCCATACTTTGAGATGTCTTGGTCCCAAAGCTCTTGGTGATGATGCTAACTGAATTAGCTGGAACAATTCATGAGCAGCTGTGGCAGGTGAAAACTTTTTCTCCACGTCCATTTAAAAGAGTCTATAAGCAGGTGATTGATGTAATTCTAGAATAATTTGAGGGCTATTTCTAACATTATGTTGATATAAAGGGCTGCAATTGAATGTACATGCAGCACTATCGATAAGAATTGTGTCAACATGCCTCTGAGATGATCAGCGGTACAACAGTTATCAGCTGGAGTGAGAGCTGCATTGGCCAAAGTATCAGCTGAAGTGGAAGAAAATCTGTTTGTTCCAAGTGTCTCAGCAGGAGGCTGCAGTATATGAAAACCTGGTAATGCTGATCCACTAACATTAGAGGAAAATACATGGGAAACTACAAGGTGGGGGGGGGGGGTAAAAGGGTATACCCTTACAAAAGCAGCGTCTGTTAAATGACAAAATCAAGATAGAAGTAGTCACCATGGTTAAAAAAGATAAGCTGTTAGGTAGATATGCAAGACAACAGACAATCCCATCCTAAAGAATATCCTAGAGCAATGAGGAAACTGAGATAGAATCTTGGATTAGGATTTTGTCTTCTGTTTTCTTTCATGAAATCTTAAGACTCAAGCACAAACTGATATGCACTGCTTGTCATCTTCTGAAGAAACACAGCAAGTGAACTAAAAACCCTATTGAAAGATGTGAATTCAGTTAGAAGGCCTTATTAAGCTGTCTTGGGGTTTGCACCACTAGCCCACTGGTGCTAATAGGTTGCTTTTTGATAAGGGTATGGATAGAAAGCCTACAAAATCAGCTTGTTAGAACAACGAGAAACAGTGCCACAGCCTAATGAGGCTTGGATAATGATGGCTGAGGAGGGAGTTGCCTTGAATATTCAGCAGTGGAAAACTGCACAGGTTGTCCCCCCCAGCCCCCCGCTCCTAATTCAAGAGCTCCCTTCCCTGTCAAAGAAACTGCTACAGGCAAAATAACTGAGAAACTCCATGAAAGTAAGAGGTTATTTTTCTGCTAGTTTCTGTTCCCAAATGACTACTTCGGGTTTCCTAGACCAGACAACACCTGTCTCTTCTTTATTTCTAATGCTGTATCTCATCATAGAGAGCACTATTTTAAAGTTATACTTTCCAGCTAAAAAATAATATTTCATAGATCTTGTCTGATTTTTTGTAAAGTTCCTAGAAAATTATTGCAGGTTATGTTCCTAGCTGTGACTTAAATGCCGTTCCATATGAAATCTCCTCACTAGTGATTCTTCTTAACTCTTTTCAAAACATTTTCATTTTAAATTGCTTAACAACTCAACTCAAGATGTGAAAATTTTCCAGCCAAGTTGTGAAAGACACCTTTTCTCAATAGTGAAAATTATTCTGGTCCAAATAAAAAATCCAAAGTTGGACTGTTACAGAACATAGCATTCTTTCAGCACATGTTAATCTTGCATGTAGGACACACCTCTGACGACAGCTAGCCATGACAGCAAGGCCAATTGAATACAATTATAGACAAAATACAGTAACGGGAATAATATTGAGAACAAGGTAACAGATTTGAAACCTCTAAAAGAATTTAAGTGTATTTCTTACCTTTTGTTAAGATCGTTTTGCATGCATTATCTTCAGATATTTTAATGGTTATGCATTGTAGCTGGTAGCCATCTGAATACTGTGCAGTGGCTCATTCAGGTTGCTGGTTTTCTTTCACTCACTCTTTTTTTTTCTTCTTTTCTAAAGCCTTTTGTGAATTTTGTAAACGGTAAAGGAGATACTGTGTGATTCGTCTTTAGTATGTAGATTGCTAGTTACTTCTAATTCTTTAATTATTGTTGTTTTGCTTTTTGTGACTCTCATTCTGAAATGGTATCTGAGCACCTCGTGGCTGCTGGCAGACTCCCCACTGCAACCTCTCAAGAAATCAAAGAAAGGGACTAGCTTCCATATCACAGAAAATGAAGCTGAGGGTTGGGCGCGATGAATAGTCCACAGGAGAATCCTCATTCAGCTGGGTAAGACAGAAATCTGTCTCCCAAATACCTCTGTGTTTAAACCACAAGTAATAAAACATCAAAAAAGAGATTAACTATGATACTAGTTATTTGACTTTGCTGATTAGGAATATCATGGTTTACTTCTGTTAGCAACCTCAGCATATGCGGCATCAAGTTTGACATGTTTACTTTCACTTGAATTACTAAAAATTAAAACTCAATTGTATTTTGTGCTAGTAAGTTTCCGAAATACACAAATTCTGTTTACAGAAAGCACCAAGAGGTGCTGTCTTTCTTGTGGCATGCATAGTACTTTAACCTAAAAAGTGGAAATATAAGCGAAAATAAACTACAGCTGACAACTAAACGCGGAGAAACCGAAAGCCGCTCAGTCACTTGACTACATGGTGAGGAGGCTATCTCGCTGTACTGCGTGTGACAGCAGGAGCGCAGGGGCAGCACGCGAGACGGAGCCAGCACTGCCGGCACAGAGCAGAGGGGCTCAGCTGCACCCCTCAACAGGCTGCCCTAGAGAGTGCTGGTGAGCCTGCTTGTTTGCCATGGTTGTAACGCGGCAGAGGGCTGTCACCAGGAAAAGTGTGGCGACCCAAACAGAGGTCCCACAGAAACATGTGAGTGCCCAGGTCTCTGGCTGCTGCGAATGCCAGAGCCTGGCCCTTGCAGTGCAGGGCAGCAGCGGTAACACCTGTGTTCGATGTGACCAGGTGAATGATCTGCTCAGCTTAGTGATTGACCTGAAGGAGGAGTTGGAGAGGCCGAGGAGTATTATGGAGTGTGATAAGAAGATAGATTGGTGGAGCCAATCCCTATGATTCCTGAGACTTAGGCAGACAGCAGAGGCTCCCCAAGATGCACTTCAGCCCCTACTGCCTT
>VWZK01005574.1:0-25354 GCA_013396935.1 Baryphthengus martii | reverse complement strand
TGGTATGGAATAAGGGGTGGAATGTTGTCGTTTAAGAGTTAACAAATTGCCGGGGGGGACGAACACCTAGTAACTGTAGGACCTTGAGGGGTCAGAGGGCAACTGGTATTCCCTCCCCTTCCCTGCCACACTCTATAGAAGGACAGGAAGTTTGGGTTTCGCTCCTCCTTTCTCTCTCCTTCGGACTGTGCTGCTGCTGGGACTGCAATGTAGCTCAGCGAGGCCTGGCTCCACATGCTCTGCACAATCCATCACCATCCTAGAACTGGTTTTGTATATATTTGTATATCGCTCTTCCCTTCATATTTCCTTTTCCCTGTTTATCTGTTACCTATTAAATTTTGTTCATAGTCTTAACTTCCAACTCGGTGTGAGGTGCTTCCCTCCTCATTTCCCTTTATATCCTCCCTTGGGAGGGAAGAGGGAGGGGGAGAGAGGACCAGTAGGAATCCTACTCTGTGGGTTTTGCCTTGAATCTTAAACGGAGACAATGAGACCTATACCCAACATGGGAACAAACACAATTTTGATGGTTTGCCTAAAATCTTTCACTCCCACTGATGATTCATTGGAAAGGACATGTTCAGCTTTTGAATCCTGACTGACCTCACTTGAATTATGAGGGGGCTTGCCTGGAAGAAATATTACTGCTTGTGAGATCAGAAAGACGCAACAGTGCCTGCCAGGCCCTGTTGAGACTTCAGCGATCAGCTTAAGTGGCATGCTGAAGGACATGAGGCTCAAGAGCAAAGAAAATATTGAAGGGGAATTGCAAGTAACATATCCTGTATGAATTCAGAGAGAGAAGGTTACAGCTAGAGAGAAATCTAATAAATTTGACTTACAGATTAACTTATCAGTATGGAAAGGAAAAGACATCTGATGTTTCCTAGACTCCTGTGTTGAGTGAGAAAGCTGAAGTTTAAGGAGGCAAAAGAAATTCCTATGAGAAGAAGACAGGGAATAAAAGCAGGTGGAAAAGCTCTCAGAAAGCCAGGAAGGCTTAGAAAAAAAACTAAGTCATGTGAAGGAGATTCAAAAGATAAAGTAACAGAGAAAACAGGCAATTGATACAGTGAATTTCCATCAGGTAAGGCTCCGCCATCTGCAACCTTACACTTAACTTGTGAAATTCCATCTAGGGAACATTAATTGAGATCCCTCATGGTTTCTACAAGCAATCAGAATTTTCTTGGATTCAGCCTATGCACTGAAATAGCAACCTTTGGGTCCTGCTGCAGCTGAGAAAGCACAATAATCCAAAATACACAATTTGCTTTGTCATAATGATTTTACTTTCATCTAATCTTGGACTGTACTCCTCAATCTTAAAAAAAAGGAGGGGGGGGCAGTTGGCTTATGAATACACAGCTCTTTATGAACAGTAAAAGTCCACAGACTGGATGACTGGCTTTAATAAAAAAATAATGAAAAAAATGCAAACTCTTTCCCTTTTTTTTTTTTTTTTCCACCCAGAGAGGCTAGGATAAAAGAATCCAGAAACTTGAACAAACAAAAATGTTTTCTAAATTTCATATGCTTAACTCTGAGAAAGAAAACAAAGCAACTTTTATTTATGGATTTGCCCGGAGGCTTGTATCAAACTGTTTTAGTCATAAGGTAAGAATTAGGTTTCACAAGCACTAAGAACAGACTCAAGATCCGTTCAGTACTGCACCTGTCTCTAACAGCTACAAGTAGTATAAATCCCGGGAAACTGCATAAGATCAAGACAGAGCATTTGTTCTCCAGTTTCAGCAATGAATGTTTTTGGGATCTCCTGCGCCAGAGGCTGCCTCTTCCACGTCACTTGTAATATCCAGTCCTCCTCAGTAGTGTAATTGTGCTTTTGATGAACTAACAGCTTTGAGCAGCTCTAGAGAGCTGTCCTTAATGCTCTTACACCTCATACATTACCACCCATGTCTGGAGAAGGGCATTAAGATAGATGTCAGTCAGTGCTGTTGGCAATGACCTAGACAGAAGAGGATCATGTGAAGGGCTCATGGAGAGGTTGGCCTTCCTTGACAATAACCCACCTTCAGCATTCCAGCTTTTCCCAGTAGTTCTCAGGTTATTTGCCTTTCCAGGAGGCCAAATCTCTTGTGTATTCAGAGGAGAGTCAAAACTCCTACACATGACCTCTTTGAGTCTCAAGAGGGAAAATTGGCTGAGGTGTTCAAGTAGGTAAACCCTTTTCTGAAAGTTAGCAACGCAAGCATGATCTAGCTTTCAATTTAAAAATGTTTCAACTCCAACGGTAAGCCACAAGGCTTTTAAAATTTGGCTCTTTTTTAAGATGTACTATTACTCTTCCCAAGAAATGTTAGGACAAGACAATTATTGATTTTCAAAAATAGTAATCTTACTGCGACTTCATCAGGAAATCTGCTGATGCTGGGCCATAACTGCACTCACTGGCCACACCAAGCCATCTTTCCCAACTGGAAAGGTCTCTCTCACCTTGAAGATGCCTGGGTTTCACCATGACACAGGCTGAATACTTTGAGGGATTCATGAAGAGGTTTTAACTGTCATTTTTTATCTGAGGCTCAGAAACCCCAATGGAAGCTTATGCTCTAAATGACGATCCACACAGCACTATCCTACAACCCTGCATGAACCTGCTCTAAGAGAGTAAAAATGTGCAGGGAAGTACCAGTCTCCTAAGTTTCATCACATCCTAGAAGCCTAGGTATGCCCACGAGGTCTCCAGGGAACTGAGTCACTCAGTCAAGATGACACTGAACTTCTATGTCCTCCCAGCTGAGGGTCAATCATGCATTGGAATTAGCTCACCAGATTTCACAAAAAAGTACAACTGTACTTCTCTTTTGCTGGGAAAACCAATCAGTGTAATTAGGAACAGTGTGTCAGCTCCAGCCAGAGGAGTTACCCATAGGCAAAAAAAGAATAGGGATACTCTGGCAGGTAAGTACTCTGTTAGCCACTTGACAGGTGAGGTGATGAGGAGATTGTTTAAGATCTCCTTAAAGTCTTGTAAGACTGAAACCAAACTGGGAACCGTCCTCAGATCTGCAATCACACTCATCCATTAAGCACTCCTTCATACTTATCTTTCTTCTTGGTACATGGCAAGATGCACTACCACCCAGAAATTTCTCAGCAGCAAGGCCTGTGTGTACTGAAAGAAGCAATTTAAGACAAGCTGAGAGTCTTCAGTTAATTTAGCAAACTGATTTTTTTTCTATCCCCCAAAAGTCACCACGAGGAGAGAATCTGCAGTGAGGAGGAACGATGTTTTTCTGCAACATCAACTCTCAACCAGCAGCACCCATTCATTCACCTCTAGCAATAATAAAAAATATCAGCTGTTCACATTTGAAGCTAAGGAGAGAGCAAAAATCTTTTCTCATATACTTCCCATAGAGATAAACACCTCTTTTTTCCCCTATGTTGTTATTTACTCTATCTTTACTTCATTAGTGTTAAAGACATTATTTCATGTTGTGGGTATTTTAAAATAGGAAACATTGGGGGAAAAAATAGAGGGTTGCTTTATCAGATGCATTAAACTAGCTCTATCAGATTTTTTAAAATTGTGAAGCACAAATTACCCAGAGCTTAGCACTCAGTGTCTCTTCCCTGGCCTATAAAGTCAACAGTTATGGTGTTAAAGTTTAATCAATCCCATAAAATGTTACTCAGAAAATGACCCTAGTGTTATGGCTGAAGTACATCTCCGACATTAAAAAGCACTTTTGTGAAATCCAGAGCAGTGTTATTGAAAGAAAGAGCTAATAGGTATCTCGGTGAGCTTATGAAAGGGAGATGGAAGTAAAGGAGAACATTGAGAAAGGCAGTGGAAGGAGGAAAGTAAGAGAAGGGGGAAGAGAAAATCACTTTTTTTTCCCCAAATGGTTCCTGCAGAGCTAAATATACATACATGAATGTTCAAGTTTGAAGAATAAAAGGCTCTTCTGACAGTTTCTCCAAAGCAGAGTTTGTAATGAATTTATAGTAAAGCCAGATAATCAGATTACAGCAAACAAGACTGCTGATTAACACAACTATAGAGAGATGACAGAGCACGACTGACTCCTGCAAATAATAGGTTTTTGGATAATGTTAAGATGAGGGTAATTAAACTACATCTTCATCAGAACATTATATTTGCTGGCAAAATAATAAAGTCAGAAGACCACTAATTATGGTCCACGAACAGTTTTTGATAGTTATCATCCTAAATTTTAATTGGAAGAGCTAGATAGGATATACAAGGCCTTGTCACATTTTCTATTTATATGTATGGTTTGGGTTAGAACAGTCGGCATCCTTCAGTGTTTGTAACACAGAACATGGTTATCTATGGATATTCACAGAATCACAGAATTATTGAGGCTGGAATAGATCTCCGAGATCATCAAGTCCAGCCTATGACCCAATACCACAACATCAACTAGACCATGTCTTCCTTTCAGGTAGTTGTAGAGAGTGATAAGGTCCCCTCCCTGAGTCTCCTCTTCTCCAGGCTAAACAACCCCAGCTCCCTCAGCCTCTCCTCGTAAGACTTCCCCTCCAGTCCCTTCACCAGCCTCATCACTCTCCTCTGGACCCGCTCCAGCACCTCAATGTCTTTCTTGAAGTGAGGGGCCCAGAACTGCACACAGTACTCAAGGTGTGGCCTCACCAGTGCTNTTATCTGCTCCATAACCTTGCCAGGCACCGAGGTCAGGCTGACAGACCTATAGCTCCCCAGATCCTCCTTCTGGCCCTTCTTGTGGATGGACGTCACATTGGTCAACCTCCCCGATTAGCCAGGACTGGTGATACATGATGGAGAGCGGCTTAGCGAACTTTTGCACCACCTCCCTAAGCACCCTAGGATGAATCCCATCCAGACCCATAGACTTTTTAGGATTTAAGTGGCATAGCAGGTCACTAACTACTTCCTCTTGGATTACAGGAGTATTCTGCTCCCCATCCCTGTCTACCAACTCGGGAGCCCACTTGCCCTGGGGATAGCCAGTCTTTTTTGAAAGACTGATGCAAAGAAGGTCTTGAGTATTGTCATCAGTGAAGACGATGAAAGCACATAAAGACCTCTGAGGGAGGCAATATTGGTTAAAATCAGAGCAGTTAAGACTACCAAGACATTCAAAACCGCAGTGCATGCTGCCAGATCTCTATATTTCACCCAGCAGAATTTAGACTGCATCATTCACCAGTAGCTTCATGAAACTCTGTCATGTTTCAGGTCAAGATTACTAACAATGCTGAGCTTTGGTGCAATATATCATGTTTTCCAGACCCATGTCCAAGCATACACAAACCACTGAGATATCAGAGGCATTCAAAAACTCCTTAAGTTAGAACGTTACCAGAAATAGTCCCCTATGTTAGATGATGCAGGAAAAAGACAGAGGCAGAGTCTGAGGACAACTCAGTTTTAAGAAGCAGATGAACAAAAAATATTTTAAGATGAAAAAAATATTTTTCTTTCAAAGACCTTTGTTTCCAAATTGCCCAGTGATTACCAGCGGATTCCAAACTCTAAAGGAAACGTTTGTTTACTTACTACCTGTGATAAATTTCAAGTGACTCTTTTCTCATGGCTATGAATAAGGAGAGAGCAATATTGTAGAGATTATTTTAAGTTAATTATACCCTGAAGTGAGAGTGTTATCTGCATCATCATAACATAGTAAAGAGCTAGTTTTTCAGCCTTTTTAACTAAGGTAGTTAGTACTTATTATTTTAATTAAAGATTATTTAAGCCTGATCTGAGGTGGATTCAAGTACTGCTATTCCAGAATGTCTTGGACTGCACTAAGGATTTTCTTGTAATTCTGAAGAGGAAAACAGGAAAGCTCTTATCTTAAGGAAATATTTTAAAAATATTTTAAGCATCACCACTGCAAAATTCATATAGAAATCAACACTGGACAGCTCCCTCAGCCTGCCAGATCCTCCAAGACAGACCCATTGACAGCCAGCCTGCCTTCCATGGTTGCTATCTTCCAGAATCTGTTACAGCATCCAAAAGGAAACATTCTTCAAAGTAATTTGAGTTACATCTCCAATAATCATATGTTCGTTATCAATTGAGTAATTTACAAGGAAACAGATACTTGTGATGACTTAAATAGAAGGTAAGTACTGACTCTGAGGGCTTCGCACATTAGACTACTTGTCAGAAATGAACACAACCTAAAGGGTAAGTTATGACAAGCTACTTACAATTACGACATGTCTTCGGTTCTGCACAAGATATTCCGTAAAGACCATTTTATGCTAGAATTCAGTTGAACAAACTTGAACATATAAAGGCATCATAACATATCATCCAAGCTCATACCAAATTATATTAATTTGAATTCCACTCTGAACCTCTCAGTTCACACAATTTGGAATTCCTCCAGGTTTTTATAGTGTTCCGAGCCGAGGTTTTAATTAGTTTAATCTTGAAATGTATGGTAATGCGAGTAGTTTAATGAATATAATCCTTTAATCAAGAGGGAAATCATAGTAAGAATTCAGTTGTTACTTCTAAACTGCACACACAACTCAAACACTGAGGCATTCTGTATGGTGTTGACACTTAACTATGCCAAAACTTGTTTTTGACATACCTATTCTGACTGCAAGGCAAAGGTCTTGAATAAAATGATGAGAAAATCCACCTTACTAATTTGAAGACCTTGAATTGTTCAGGTGAATTTTCAAACATGCAGAAGTTGACATCAATGGAACACAACTTCTAAAGTCCTCAATTTTCTCATGGGTACAGATCTCCAGAATGACCGAAGCTGCAAGGGCAAAAGACCAACTAACTTACTGTATCCATCATCCAGTGGGCTAGGGCAGTTCATACGCTTTCCCCGCCCACCCAGTCTATCTTCAAACAGCTTTAACCACATGTTTTCCTGCCTGCAAAGTCGTGGCTACCACCACCAAAGTTTCCCTTTACTATTTAAAATAAACATTTTACTCTCCCTTTCATCTTGCTATTCTGAATTATTATGTCCTATATACAATAAACACCTCTTTCCCCCTTTTTATTTTTTCCTGGTGAAAAATATTTGTAGACCATGATTTCTTGCTCAAAATGGAGATGTTTATAAGGAAAACTAAATCATTCATCTCCCTGCCTTGTCTCAGAATAACAAAAATCAAAGTGAAGTTCTCTTTAAATAATTTTACACAAAATAAATGTCTTTATCATCTTGACTAGGAACATACTGTTATTGAGCACACATATAATCTTTAGTGGGAGGCAGGTCTAGTATTTAGCAGAGTAGTAACAAATTATGAATAAATAAATAAAAATACACCTTCACTACAAAATTAAGATACAGTTTGCTCTTTGATTATCCCCAGCACAGAGGGAGATTAGCGATTTCAGTATTCTTTTATCAGTCTATTCAAATTATGAGCTAAAAAGGGGTTGTTTTTTTTGTTCCCTTAAATATCTTATTAGTTAAAAGGATGTGAATTAACTTAGAATGAATGTTCAATTCATATAGTAGAATCACCATCATCATTATTACAGGAAGCTCTAATCATTATGCAGCCACTAATATAAGACTTTCTGCTAGCTTGCCTTTAATGAACATGACTCACATTTCACTTTAATGGTTTGTACACTTGTATCTCCTCTGCACCTTCTCTTTCTACCCAATCATGGGGGAAGGGTGGACTACATAAAGATGAAAGGCTACCTTTTAAGAAGAGAGTCACTTCCAATACCTGTATTGTACGTGAGTTCACACTGCAAGGCCTTGGAGAAAACTGAAGTCCGGAAAGTACTCAAAGCCATCTTCTTTCAAGGAGTCTCCAATTGAGCCACCCAAAATAGTGGCACTCAGAAGAGGCAATCTCCTTAAGAAGGATGAACAGTCTGTATCATTTCTTCTGGAATAGTCACCTTTTCATCTTTCTCAGTCAACTCACTATTTTCTGCAAGAGAATGCAGTAGCTTAAGGAGAGCAGAGCTCACAGGAAGGGGGCATGCAGAGGGAGAAACGCAGAGATGCAAGTGCATTGCATAAAGGACATGCAATCCAAAGAGCTTCTGGAAATAGGCCAGAAAGAAGCCCAGCACCTCACACACTCCTTTCTCACCCAAATCTAGCCTCACTGTAAAAGTCAGGTATTGAGATACTGAAGCTTCAGATTGCTAAAATAGTCCATGTAGTTCACTTACCTCCACCTCTTAAAAATCTTCACAGCGTCGACTATTTCTCAAAACATCCACCTCAATCAATCAGTTCACAATCAGAAATATCTCTGTGGCAACCATAAATTATTGTTTGCGAAGCATTACTTATAACAAGCAGGGATGAGCACAAAGTTAGTTCTTTACTCCTACGTAAAAAAATCCACCTAACTGCATTCGTGGAATAAGGGTGAAGTAAAATGGCTGATTTTTAGAGGACTTCCATTACATTCCTTACATTTCTGTTGTCGCTAACTACACATCTGAACTGTAGAATTGATTTTACTACAAAACCTATAATTTAAACAGAATCCTACCTGACTGTACCAATTCTATGCCATGTGTTATCACAGCCTTTGCAAAAGATAAATCTCTAAGGGTTCGATGCAGTCAGGTTTTGTTTTCTATGAGCGGTGGTTACATTTGTAAATAAGTTACTTTTTCACATGTTAAGAAACTCTCTGTTGCACTTGTCAATCAAATAGACTAAAACATTTTACAGCATTCCTGGAAAACAGATAAAGGAAAAGCAGAGATGACTTCACAGAAGTTTCCTCACATCCACTGCAGTTGTGATGTCTAGCACAAGTAAAATGCCCAGATACCCGAGGCCAGGGCTGAACGACACTACGGCTGCTTAAAACTCTGGCATTTGTGGTGGTGGTGGTGGGAACAATGTCGTTACTAAAACTGGTAGAAGAGTTTAATGTTAAAGTTTGCTTCCCTTTATTCGGTAGTCTTCAGTTTTTTCTTAATTCTTACACATATAAACTACCTTACTCCTGTCATTACATTTAGAGAGGCTGGCAAAGTTAAATTACTTTAAGAAAATTAGTGTTTAATTGTCCAGAACCTGTTTAATATCCAGTCTTACAGGCAGTGTCATATAGGAATGAGGTTTGGTCCACTCCTGACTTAGAGGCCCAAAAATATAACTGTCATTCAAACTCGACAGGATGCTATCCTAGCAAGGGACAAGGATGGGGCACAGAGTGCAGTTCCCATGCCAAGAGACTTGCTTGCAAGCAGGGGACACATCACATTTTAGGAACATCACATAGAGCAAAAAGGTTCTCTTATTCTGCACTAAAGCGATGAGAAACTCCTTCCCAATTACCCGAGAAATTCAAGAGACTGCCCTTTCCCTACACTCTTTGGCTACTGCTATACGTGACATTTATGCCCATGCTTAGCTCCCCAGTTTCATTCATTATCTGTTTACAGCACATCCCTTTATGCCCAGTGTTCTTAGGAGGTGGAGGGCTTTCTTCCATTTTGGTTTTGAAGGACCATAGCTATTATTTCATACATTCAGCCCTTCTGCATTTCTTCTCCTTAGAAATACACAACAACCTTTTCTCACTCTTTAGTGTAGAGCACACAAAGATTTGTGGGATCACAGCTAAATTATTCTTGGAATGGCTGAACATCTCGTATCGAAAATTAATTTCTGGTGTAGTTCAGCAGCTCAATCCATCATCATTGAATAGTTTTGGAATAGGAATGAAACAATAAAGTCAGATAAAACATTAAGAGTGATGAAGCGCTGGAACAGCTTGCCCAGTAAAGTCGTGAAGTCTCCTCCTCTGGAGATATTCAAAACCTGCCTGGTAGTGTGCCCTAGGCAATCCTGCTATGATGGGGTTATTGAACTAGATGATCTCTAGAGGTCCCTTCCAACTCCATTGATTCTGTGATTTCTGGTATGAAATATTGACGCAAGTTTTTAGTGATGCAAGAACAAAATGTTTTTGGTTTTGGTTTTGATAATAACAAAATTACGATCCTCTCCCCAGTACTCACTCATTGCTGTCAACCTACTTGACATCTGTTACTACCAAGAACAGAAGCAGAACTGCTGATTACCATCTAAAAGATCTGTTTTCTAGGTGGACCAGCAGAAGAGAAAAAAATCTCCCCCCCCCCAAAAAAATGCAGTACAAGTTCAGAAGATTGCAAAATTCTCCTAAGGCACCCAGGTACTGCCCATACAAATTCCTTGAGTCTTTTGAGCTAAATTCAGACGTTTCAGCTGGTGCTGAATAACATCTTAAGTGGCTGCCCAAGTGACTGTGAGCCTCTGAGTTAGACGCCGACCTTCACAGGCTTGTTCAAGTTCACAATTACTCCAAAATGTATTCTTGTCAACAACACAAAATTTTCAATACATTATTTGCCTTTTGAGTCAAATTAACACTTCACAGTCAGGCTCTGCTTTCTAGAGAACTCTAACCCAATTGAGAATGCCATGATTTTATTTTGAGAGAGAGCAAGAGCTTTCATTTGTGATTTTAGCTACAGGGACAGATAGATAATGAACTGCATAGGTTTCTCCAAACAAACTAGCACGTCCCTTGAATGCAGCTACCTGACAAAAGACATTAGACTACAGGAGCTAGGACTGTGCTTAAGCTCAGACATGTATTGTTAAATGTGACATGCTCAATTTATCATTAGTTATGAAGTGAAAACGGATGAATACACATTCAATTTAGTTCAGCTGCTTTCTTCATTTATCACACTCTTTCACCATCCATCATTCTTCACTGCCACACTTTTGATTTGAACAAATAACACACTTTCACAAGTTTAATCTAATTAATCATAATTGTAAGGTAATGTTCCCTTAATGAAGCATATATAGGGCTTTATAAAGTTTGTTTCAATTTAATAACATCTGTTCCAGATAAAATCTACAAATGTTTTCAATGGAGCCAAAAATGAACCCTGTCTCTCTCCTACTCACTACTAACGTTGGTGATGATGATGTATTAGTACAAAGAGTTGCTCAAGCATATTGTTCTTTAATAGAACCACTGTTTCAATAAATTGGAAAGTGTTCATCATTTTGAGACCAGACAAGCAGTTTAAAAAATTAATTAAAGTAATAATGAATTAGAACATCAACCTAGAAGATTTTTCACAAGTTATTACTAAGAAATAGACAATATTTACCTTACCTTCTGAAGGCACCTCACATGCAAAAGACAGTATAAAGAAGTTGCTCCTTAGCAGCAGAAGTGGTGTACAGAGCTACTAAGTTTTGTTGCATTTATCCAATTACAGTTAACCCAAGAGAGAACTACTTTCTAATACTGTCAGAGAACATGTACCTTCATGCATCAGACCCAATCAAGACATCTTAGTTCTTCTCAGGACAACTCAGCTTTGTTTACTGAAAGCTTTAAAGTCATTATGACCCCAGATTTCATTTGCCCCCATCACTGCCTATGCTAGACAAAATTTCTTACCTCATCTTGTCAAGATTTTCAAAGGTTCATAAAACATTTTGGAGCATCTGGGTGAAAAAAGTTGTTAAGATAGTATTGCTTATGATAGTTATTAATGAGCAATTTTATTTGATCATTATTAACATACATGGATGCTTCATACCAAGATTAGTGTAACCTGCATTTGCTAACACCATACTGTATTCATTTGCATCTGTTTCCACTCTTATATTGCCAATTATTTCTAAGCTGCAAAAGCAGAAATAGCACATTAGAAAACTGACTTATTTTCCCACTGAGAGGATTTCACATTTCTGGGCCACTAGTGACAAATCTCTGTCCTTTTCAAAATCTGATTGAAAACCATACTTCTTTGCTCCAGGGATTTTTGCCCAAGTCAGTACCCTGGTCATAAAGATTGCTGCAGAATCATAGAATGGTAGGGGCTGGAAGAGATCTCTGGAGATCATCAGGTATTGACAAGTTCATACTCCACCCACCCACCCATTTATCTACAATGTGATGTCCATATATTAATTTTCAAGTGCAGTTTTACTAGCTTTACATTAGCCTCTTTCCAAAGTACTGAGAAATTTCAGCAAGAGGAACAATCCTAAGCATTAAATGTTACTACCACCACCTCTGTCAAGATGAAGGTTCACCTGGCAAGACAATGAGTGAACAACCCAGAAAGCATCTATTCCAGCATTTTATAGTGATGTGAGTTGTTATAGAATTCTTTCTCCTTTCGTCAGGAAGGAGGAAAGACGATACAGTTCTACAGCTTGTTCTCTGGTTTATGTTGAGGAGTTACAGAGCTTTTCCTTCGACTTTATGAAATTAATGTGTGATGGTTTCTGGCAGACTGTTAGACAAAATGTGATTGTGATTCTCCCTTGCTGCACACAAGATGAGAGCTGCACAGCTGCCAGTGCTCCCTTCAGACCTGGCAGGTTATTTTACATACCACACAAACAGTGGCAGAAAATAGGGATTTACTGGTTACAAAGACAAAGGGCGCACTAACAGGAACTAACTTCATTTCTAACATGGACTTACTATGGTTGATCATCTCTTAACAGCCACTTATTTCTGGAACTCATGCCTTGAAGCATGGTAGTATAGGGCTTTGTAATCCACTAAGGACACAGAACACCTAAAGCAGTAATGCCAGATACCTGTTTCTAGATAGAGGCTGGTACAGTGATATCATGTGAGAGAGAAACTTCGGGCATTTAACATGGTTCTTCATTCTTCTGAGAAGAGTAAAAATGGGGTAAGGGAGAAGAATGCAATGCAAGCTTTTCTCTCCAGACAAGGGGAGATTACACATCTTCCCAGCTGGAAGCATTCCCACTCTAGCCCCTTTTCTCAGTTCTTCCCTTTACTCCCAATTTTACCCACAACAATTATGTGAGCCAGTAAGATGCCCCTTTCTGTTCCTCACCCTATGACACTTCACTATTTTTGACTCAGAATGAGCATATCCTCTAAGGATAAGTTGCTACAGCAGCCAGTGCAGCCAAGGCACTGCTACCCATTAAGATAAGTACAAAGTATGAGATCAATTAATCATTCATTATCTTTACAATGCAATAGCTAAAGCTCCAGGGTAGGCTGTCCAATAATGCTTACAACCCCCAAGGTGCTCATCTTCTCCTAAGCTGATCATTTATTATCCAGAGCATATCAGCATAGAAAATTCTTCATTTTCAAGGCAATCAGTCTAGTAGAAATGACAAGTCTTTGAAGCTCTGGTTCACCTTAAACACATGACATTTAAGAGGCCTGTAAATACATATTTAATCTTAAATAGGTTTAAGGCTTCATCCTGCTTTCAGTGAAGGCAAAGAAAAACTCTTACCAAGCACTTGGAATTCAGGTTCATTTTGCAATACTGACAAAACCAGGTAACCTTTGTAAATGCACTGGTCTGTCCTAAGTGTTACCTCTGTCCCAAGGCAGAAATACACAAAAATCCAGTCTAAGAGATGCATATGCAGTGAAGAAAGCTGCCTTCGGTAAACTGAATGTAGGTAAGAAGTGCCTTCAGGTTTCTGGTGTAAGAAAGCTAGAAAGAACATCCACAAAATACCCCAGCTCCAGCCTTCCTTGCTCTGAAATGGCCTGTGACCTCTGATGCAGAAGAAATAGCAAGATGGCAGCACAGATCATGGAAATCCCGGGAGGCAGGCACATAAGTTAATTCTCTACTAGAAACCATTCAGACACAAAGTGATACTAATTGTCATGAGGTATGGTGCACTCATTCACTTTATTTTAAAAAAGGTACTTTACGGAGGAAGATTCTGCAGGAAGAAAAAAAAGTAATGAAATGCATCTCTGCTCTTTAAAACAGGAAGAGAAGGAAAAAAAACTCTATGGAGAAGGGGAAGCTTGTGGCCCTAAGCTCTCAAAACAGGACCACCCAGGGTAATATGGAGCATTATTTAAAGTCACTGCCAAAACGAGAATAACTTAGATGATGTAGTGGGAGTGTCCAATTCAAAGGAGCATGCTGGTCAGCACAGACTTTGATTTACCCCCATAAGATCACAGAGCTGTCTCCTCCTACTTTCTTTTGCCCCCCAAATCTCCTTTCTTTCAGACTCCAACCTCCAAGGCCTCCCACATAACTTTGTATCCCAGTCAAAGTACAGTTCCTAACATGGAAGTTGCTGCATAGGCCACCAAACAGCCAGAGGGTCTGGGATCCTTCATGCCGGGGCAAGGCAGGCATCTGGGCATGGTAGTGTGTGGCACCACCTGTGCTGAAAGATGATTTAACCAAAAAGTGAGGCAGCAAACAAGGAAACGAGCATTTTCAGTGCTGGGCAGCATAGACAGCTCACAGATCTGCAGGGGCAGTAGGGCTTGGAGAAGGAGTTGCATACACTATGCAAATGGCTACTCATCCCAGAAGCATACAGGAGAGCTTACACAGCCAACTAAGTACCCTGGGTCCTACACAATTACTACTTAGCTGTGACTTTGCCACAGTTTTGGAAACTTTTCAGGTGTAGGATGGCATTCAAAGTCCACTCAGACATCATTTCCCTTGCCTCCAGTCCATTCTCTCTCTCTGTGAGTGCTTCTTCCATACTGTAGAACTAAAAAGTTTACTTACACCTGGAAAATATAAATGAGTAGGAATTATATTCTCCAAATTGCTAAAGAGATCTGATGAAAAAAAATCCCACCTTTCTTCTTCCAAAATGGGAAAAACAAACAAAAAGAAACCCAAACCCCGAAACCCACAAAACCTCTCAATCTACTTTCTTTCTATGTTTTCAATTTTTTTTTGAAGGAATCTGATGAGTGGGGAGAAGATTTTCCTGTGTATCAAAGTGTTTCTCCTCCTGCTTTTCCTTGGAAATGAAAGGGAGAAATCTTAACACAGCTGAGTTTTAATACAGTATTTTTGCTAAGATCCTTCCAAATTCACAGAATTGCAGAATCACAGAATTATTGAGGCTGGAATAGATCTCCGAGATCATCAAGTCCAGCCTATGACCCAATACCACAACATCAACTAGACCATGTCACTAAGTAAGTGCCACGTCCGATCTTACCTTAAACACCTCCAAGGATGGCGACTCCACCACCTCCCTGAGCAGTCCATTCCAGCGCCTAATGACCCTTTCCATGAGGAAGCGCTTCCTAATATCCAACCTAAACCTCCCCTGGCGCAGCTTCAGGCCATGCCCTCTCGTCCTGTCACTACTTGCCTGGGAGAAGAGCCCGATTCCCACCTGACTACAACTTCCCTTCAGGTAGTTGTAGAGAGTGATAAGGTCCCCTCCCTGAGTCTCCTCTTCTCCAGGCTGAACAACCCCAGCTCCCTCAGCCTCTCCTCGTAAGACTTCCCCTCCAGTCCCTTCACCAGCCTCATCACTCTCCTCTGGACCCGCTCCAGCACCTCAATGTCTTTCTTGAAGTGAGGGGCCCAGAACTGCACACAGTANACAGCCTTTCCCTCATCTACCTGGCAGGTCACCCAGTCATAGAAAGAGATCAGATTGGTTAGACAGGACCTTCCTTTCCTAAACCCACGTTGGCTGGGCTGATCCCCTGGTTGTCTTGTACATGTTGCTTGATGGCACTCACGATTATCTGCTCCATAACCTTGCCAGGCACCGAGGTCAGGCTGACAGACCTATAGTTTTCTGGATCCTCCTTCTGGCCCCACTTGTGGATGGATGTCACATTGGCCACCCTCCAGTCATCTGGGACCTCCCCGATTAGCCAGGACTGGTGATAAATGATGGAGAGCGGCTTAGTGAACTTTTGCACCGCCTCCCTAAGCACCCTAGGATGAATCCCATCCAGACCCATAGACTTTTTAGGATTTAAGTGGCATAGCAAGTCACTAACTACTTCCTCTTGGATTACAGGATTACCATCCCTGCCTACCAACTCAGGAGACCAGTTGCCCTGAGGATAGTCAATCCTTTTGTTAAAGACTGAGGCAAAGAAGGTGTTAAGTATCTCAGCCTTTTCCTTGTCTTCTGTTCCCCCCTTCATCTAATAAGGAATGGAGATTCTCCCTGGCCCTCCTTTTGTTATCAATGTTTTTATAAAACACTTTTAATTATCTTTAAGAGAATTGGCCAAATTACGTTTGAACTGAGCTTTTGCATCTCTAATTGTCTTTCTACGCAACCTTACAATATCCCTAAATGTTTCCTGCCTCACCTGCCCCTTTTTCCGAAGATGATACACTTCTTTTTTTTCCCTGAGTTCTTGCAAAAGCTCCTTGCTCACCCAGACCCGTCTTCTTTCAATTCTTTCTTTCCTGTGACACACATAAGAAAAGGAACTTGCATTTCTTCCATGGCAGTTTCTATAACATTTCCACCAGCTCTCAAGCAAAATGGTAGCATTCCCAGTGCAAACTGCATTCCTCTGAACATACCTGAGCTAAGGATGTAGAAGCACTTTCTCCATCTGAACATCAATATTGCCCATGCTTTCTTGAGACACAATTGTTGCAGCAGTGCTGCTTCTCTTCCAGTACAGTGGACAGTGAGTGGGCAGGAGATAGCCTACACACTTTGACTTCACCTGCCCATTAGAGACTAGAGTGGCTGGATGGTTCTCCTCAGTGTTAGACTTGGACCTTTACTCGGAGCCAGTGGTCAACTCAACCTCATCTCCTATTATTTTTTCAGCAATTTTCCCCTCTGGTTTTCCCATGCCTACAACTCATCTACTGCAAAGGACTTGAGGCCACTCAGGGGTTATTTCCTTCTTATTACTGGCAATTGTGCCTACTTCCGCACTCATTGAATCAGAAGGCTTCACCTGGTGAAGCTGGTAGAAGACCCTTCTGTTTAAGAACTAATTTGTTACAAAGAATGAGCTCTTGCATTTGGCTGTTACTTGTCCAGGAAGTTTCTTTCTCATTTACTTGCTTGGTGCAAGGTATTTACTGAGCACCACATTCCTGGCAGCAGCACAGAAACTGCTTGGACTCAATTCATTATCATTTAACATATTTAAAATAAGATCCACCACTTAAAAAGCACTAGCAAACATCACTACCGTATTATGCTGCAAGCACAAGATAAGAAGAGGAAAAATGTACTAAACATCACCTTTGTAACATATGTATCAATGCTAACTTTGCTGTCTGCAGCCATGATAACCTTGCTTTCAACTCTACTGGAACAGCTCATAAAATCTGCCTGTCCTGTACAGAACTGTCTCCTCACGCAGTGCTAATGTTTAATTAAAAAGCTACTTCATAAGAAAAGCACAAGGAAGGACAAGTACCCTTCCAGGTTCAGCAAGATCATAACTCACTCCCACACAAACCTACTCACTATTTTAAGTTTATGAGTGTATAACCGCACGCAATAGTCCAGCTTCTGAGCTACACAGGTGTATGTGTTCAACACTCACACTCAATACAAGACAGCATTTAATTTGGGCAAGAGCTTGACAAAAAAAAATCATAAAAATCTTAACAGCGTGTAACCATTTAAATTTTCTTAACTAAGCAATTATTTTTTCTTTTGCTTTCCAACTTCCGGTGAAATAGATGTTTGCTTGGATTGTTTAAAAGAAAATTGCCAGGGAATAGAGCTGACAATTAACATCAAGAAAGAAGAATGGCATGCATACGGATAAGCAGGGTGGAAGTGCAGGGGAAAAAAGGAAGTGGTAATGAAGAGATAGAGAAGGAAACAAGCTGAGTGTTTGCTGTGAACTGTCTTCCATATGATGGCACCTTATCTCAGCTTTTAAAAGTAGAGTCACAATTTAGAGAGAAAATTCAGCAGTGTCTTCTTGAAACTTGCACCCTGACAATTACTAAATAAGAACATAATTAATTATTTCTTCAACTGAATAGTCCTGAATCCTACCACAAATCTATCATCTCTTCTTGCCTAAACAGCTCTGACTCTATTTTAGCTCAATAAAAACAAAATCAATGAAGGCCAATTATAGCCTGTCTCGTTAGAGTATGCAAATAGTTCACCATATAGTCAAGCTGCTGTCTCTTAGGGCACTGCCAACAAAGACACTTGTCAGGGACATGCAAATGTGAGCTGGTGCTGGCCTCTAGCTGTGTGTGCTGTAAAACACTAGCTCCTTTCCAATTTATTTGAAGAGGATGCAAAAGTAGCAGAGACCAAATGTGCCCAATAGCAGTTCTCCATCATCTTCCTACTCAAAAATTTCAGGTGCAGAAAGCCCATCGTGTGTCTCAGAAAGAAGATTCAAGGTTTGTTACAAGAACAGGTGCATGCAAAACTAAAGAAAACTGAGCGAGGCTACCTTCCTTTCATCATCTTACATCAAGATGAAAAGGCGCTTCAAGAAGCACAAAATTACATCACACGGAAATTATTTCATCCAGCTGCCACCTACATCAATTAAACATCTTGGCCTCTCAAATGACAACTGAGCTGTGAGTCTCTAGCACAGATTTCTGGCTATCAATATAGACGGTAGTATACATCCCTTCTGCCACCACTCCAATCTAAGCCTGCTTTTCCCCAACCACACAAAAAGCAGAATTGTAGCATTTGTCCTCTTCCCTTTGAAAATCGAAAATGTGAAGGAAAAGTTCATCAAAATTTTCACACCTGCAATGTAGGTTCCATAAGCTGTCTGGAGAGACAAGCCACAATGAACTGTTTGAGGTAAACCTTTTTTCCTACCAATGCTCCACAGCGCCGCATAACCCAGCCGCACAGGATACATCTTTTCAGTGTGCATGCAGGGGGCATGCACCTGCCAGACCATGAGATCCAGTTTCATACACCCACAAAAATCTGGCCTTGCTGGGTCCTGATCATCCTGATCAACTTTTCCATAGTTTGCTCACAACAGGTTTATTCAATAGGTTTATTCTTTTCAAGGAGTCACCTGCAAGGAGTGCAGGAGAACTGAGTTTCCCAGTCCTCTGGCCAAGTACATTTTTGGCCAGAAGTCTCCTGTATAGTGGCTTTCTGCCCATATAGTGGGACTCTACCCTTGTCTTCATAGACAACTTTGATAGACACCTTCATTGTTTCATTGGTGACCTAAAAAATTATGATTTAATACTTACTTTACTGTCACACATATCAGTATTGCCAGGACTTGTGATGAACTACATAACAGCAGCTATAGAAGGACTTAAAATGAAGTATGTGACTTTTGCAAGATCAGAGTGACTCCGGTTTTGTTTGTGGTGTTGAAACTCTGATGTCACAGCATAGCCCACACTTTTCAGTAGTGTTTAGGGGCTTTGTGTTTGTGTTTTTTTTTTCTTTCACTGTTGTTTTTATGTTAGTCATAGCTACAGGGGGGCTTTTAAGCACCTCGAGAAGGAGCTGTATTTGTAAAGCACAGAAGAAAAACTATTACTGCTTTTAAATCTTGACACACATACCTGTGTGAAGCCAAACCTGAGGGTTCAGTTGCTCTGAACATACACAAAGGGAGTGAGGGTAAACTATTTGCAAACTGATTTCTAAGCTAAATCCAGACATTAGCATTTTTGCCATTAAAAAAAATTTCTTCTCATTTAAATACTAGATGTCTAACTTCAAAAACTGAAAGCATTAGAACTGAAACTTTTAAAGCAAAAAAGTGGAGAAAACATTTTTTCATTACTCTGTAAGCAGCTACATGCAATAAAAAGCATCCTCTTCAGACAGATTTGAAAACAATGAGAAAATCCTTGTGCAAAGTAACATGATGCTCAATAGCATAGTAGCCTCCTTGAAGCAGTATCCTTAAGAGTTTATTTTATCTTTCTGCTAAGAGAGTAGTGCAAAATAACCACTCTTGTTTCAGGTCACACGACCAAATGCGCGCAATTAGAAGGTTGTCTGAGATGCTGCAATAAGGGAATTCTGAGAGCTGTAATGAAGTCTACTGGAATTGCCATCACATGTCCATGAAAAAAAAAATCAGGGCTATCAAGGGGATCCTCAAGACAGCATTTCTCCTGTTGCATCCTGGGATGTATTTCTTCAGCTTTGTCTCTGGGTCACAGCCAATTAAAAGAGCAATTTTCTTAACGGCTCAGTTTTACTCCTTACACAGTCCATCATCGTAAAGAACCACAGTGACATATCCAAGCAACTTTATTCTTTATCTGTTTACTGATATCTCTCTTTTTTTTTTTTAAGCCTGCAGGAAAAGATGTTCCACAAACAGCCAGACCATAACAGTAGACGAGATGAGGAAGGCTGTTTTACTGAAGGAAAATCCCAAGGACTGCAACAAGACTAAAGAATTGGCCAGAGTAACATAGCTTGCTGTGAGGAAGACAACCCTATACATAAGGGACTAAAATGTAACACCATGCAAGCCTCAACAGTGTGGCCATTTACACAGATTCCATCCTTGCCCAATTTCACTTCAGTTGGTGATGTAGCAAGGCAAATAAAGCTATCTCGAGCAAAGATTAATCCAGTTTAAGGTCCCAAATTGTTAAGCCACCTCAGCTCTGCAAAGCTGGACCACACAGGTTTAAGCAAATAATTTTATCCTTTTGACAATAATCCTGTACTTGACTGCCATCTTAAACTGGATTCCTAGAACATGAGTTTACTATGATTTAGCCAGACCAAACTCAAACTCTGTTTGAAAATCTGGTGTATATTCCTCTCAGGAGCTGCCAAATGGTCTTTTTTTGCTCCTAACAAAGTGAGCTCAAAATGAGAATAGCAGTATCTCCAAGGAAGCACAGTTATCAGTTCCTGGTGCTGCCATCAGCAATGACTGTAAAACTCCCACACACCATGCAGAGCCCATCAGAGAAGCAAGGTCTTATTACCAACACACAAATTTGAATAACCTAATCCATTTTTCTATGTATCTGATCCTCTGCAATAGTATTTGCACCTTTGACATATTTACATTATTGGTGCACACAATGGTGGGGTTGTGGTTTGTGGGGGGGTTGGGGCTTTGTTTTTTTATTACTCTATAGCCTCAAAATATTCCAGTGTAAACTAGGAATCTTAATGTGATTGGAATAAACCTTGAGGCCACGAGGGATGCATGTGAATCTTTTTTTACCAAATTACATGCAATTGCTTTATTCTTTTTCAAACTTGTGTATCTAAAGACCCCTACACTCTATAGCAATGTGACAGTGATGACACTTTTACCCAAAGTTAACTTTCTGTCTCAGCCCTTAAAAACCTTATTCCTTTTGCCAAACCACTCTAGCCCTCTCAGTGAGCTTTGAAAACCTCTGCAAATACTGCAGTAAACACCCTGTTCATATAATGCAAGAATCAGAAATCAACATGTCCATGGAAACTGGAAATCCTAGCCCTGAGATAGTGCTGATTATCAATTCCCCATGATTTTTCTTAAACTGGTAAGTGAGTGCATGCAATTTCGAGGGAGGATTGGGGTGCAAGACAAACACTGCTACGATCCTCAAGGATTATTTTGAGCTCTTTTGAAACACAGTAAATCCTGTATTGACCGAAGTAGGAGCACAGGTGAATCCTGACCAAAACACATTCAAAACTGTGAGGATATCTCAAGCTTGAACACAATCAAAGGTTTTGCCCTTTTTGGTGTGTGAAGAGATGGTCGTTAGACTGCCCAACAGCCAAATAGCTCCAAAACTGTGCAAACGAAGAATACAGTCTGGCTTGAGTTATGCATCTTCTGAGCAGTAAGTTATTTCAAAAGGCTTAACTGGACTCCCTGCTCAGTCATGTCTTAATGTGTTATCTGGGGTTTCACAGAACTAGTCCAAGCCTGTACCACTTCTGAACTTTTTAAGATTGAAGACTTACATTTGAGGCACTACCTTTCTCAAGGTGTCAGGGACAATTTCCAATAATCTTTTGGCACCTGAAGATTAAGATACAAGGCTTTTCAGCATCCCAAGACAGCATCTAATACCCACCAGGCATGTAACAACCATGGAAGTCTAAGTACCTTCCCTCACTCCACAACCCATCCCCAAAATACTAGAAAAAAGTGTTTAACTTTTCTCTTAGGCCAGCTCAGCTAAATAAACATGTGGGTTTGGGACGTCACTTGTCACTAGTTTTTTCATCTGGCTAACTTGAGCATTGACTACCTCCTAAAAAATATTCTTGCTTTCCATCCCAAACAGGTATCATCATTATCATTGTTAAGCAAGACAAGGAGGAAATTTCTGCTGCTGACAAGAAACCATACCTATGAATTTCTATCTCTTCTCCTAAGCATGAACACATCACTAGGAGTTCAGAGCACAAGTGGAAGTTTGATTGCAGTTGTCAGAAAGGATTAATACCTGCCCAGGCAGCCTACTTCTGCAGTGCAATAATCAAGTGGAACAATTGCATGAGACAAAGCATGAAGAAGAAAATTAGACTATGCTGCACAAGAGTTGTTTAGTGCTAGAGCTGTCCCCAAATGGGTTTTCATTCTATCACACTCACTTTATGCAATGTTGTCAAGCATCTAGACTAATCCATTAACGTAGGATGAAGTGAGGAGAACACAGGGCTAATCTCATCACTCTTTGTAACTAATTGCAGGAGACAGTGATTTGCTACTATATGGGAACGGAGATAGAGAGATAGAGCCCATGGGCAGGCAATATGGGAAAAATCAAAACTAGAAGTACATACAGACATCAACCTTCAGTGGCAAAACTTGTGCCTTCCTTCTGAAAAAAACACAACATACATGAAATTGCAGAGAACCTTTAAAACAAACAAACAAATCCAAAACAAAACCTAGGTTACATCAAATACATGACAAAAAATGTGAAGAAGTGAGCAGTCTCAGTGAGCAAAGCATGCATAAAAACCTGCCATTGTTCAGTAAAGCTCTGACTCATGTCAAGTCAATTCAGAGGCAGAAAGTCTTGGCATATCTAGCCTAACACTAAGACAGGGTCTCAAAGGTGGCAATGCTCTAGTAAGAATCCCCTTTACTGAAAAACTCCAAAAGTATCAAGGAAGACTTACTTGTAAAAGGCACGAGTCCCTCACTCCCATCCTAGCTCAGCACCAGTTCATCCCAAAGCCCTCTTCACTATGCAAAGCAAGAACATTTCCACAGTTTTGTGGAAAGATGTTACCCCCCAGCCAATCTATTGCACAAAGGTGTAACATGAGAGAGAGAGAAAAAAAAAACCAACAAAAACTCAAAACCACCACCAAAACCAAACACAAAACCCAATAAACCTTCATGCAGTCATCAGCTGAAAGTTAGGACTGCTTGGCAAGGAAGTCTCTTTCCTGCAACATATTCAATATGTTGGTGGATTAAGGCAACAGCCTCAAGGTTCGAAAGCAAATTTCCTTTAGATTTCTGTGAAATTTGTTTTAAATGAGACAGCTCTGGAATTATCAGAATTTAAAAGCTTAAGTACTAAGACAAGACGTATTCCACGTATAGCTAAAAACCTCACTTCTAAGACCCATTCTTGTTTTAAACTGACATCACTCCAGCAAAATGAACCCAGTTAGACTGGAGGAATAGCATCAAGACATCACATGGCAGAGCAATTCACAGAGGCTAAAGGTTATTAATCTCTCATGCTTGCTCTGAAATGAAAATCCCTACAAAGTTAGGTCTCTGTGCACAGAGAACATCGTCTGGTGTTTGAAAAAAAAAAAAAAATAATTAAGTCCAGCCCATCAGTTGTATACTACCATGGCATAAGGACACAATAGTCACTGCCATTGATGTGAGCACTGGAAACGTCCTGGAATTCAGTGGAGTCAGGTGGCTTTTCCCACCACAGAGTTGCACAAACTGCAACCTGGCTACCTCTAGCTAAGTTTCCACCTCTGGGCTATGCTTGGCCTGCGGAGAAAATGTAGGAAGCTGGTAGGGAGATTTCTCTGTGCCTCCTCACCACATTTCAGCACAGCTCCACTGAAGCTCAGATATGGACAACTCTGTAACTTTGTGCCCCGAAGGTGGCCCCATCACCAGTCTTCAACTTGGAAAACTGAGCCAAGCACTTGCCCATCCCATCCTATTTAACAGAAGTATCAGTCATCCACAGAACAATCCTATTTTGTGTCTGTCTTGTATTTAAAAACAGTATCATTTTCATTATTAGGCAAAGGGTAAAAAAGAGGTCACAGAAGCCATTATAGAGCCTAAAAGCCAGATATTAATTTTCAAAGACTGTAATAGCTTTGTGATCTGTGCAAAAAAAAAAAACCAAAAAATAAATCGCCATCATTCCAGATGATGTCTTACATGCACTAGCTTCTCTGTAAAATAAATTTACCTTTTCATTACTATTTACTGACTATGCTTGGATTTCATTTGTATAGATTTTATCCAGCAAATCAGGGGAAAAAAACCAGCCTCATAAAATTTAATAAAAAAATGGAGACAGTGAACAATCATTGGAGTCTGTATCTTGACTCTCGTGGCTCACATTTCTGCCTTTTTCATTATGTTAATTCCAGGGGGAAAAAAAACAACAAAACAAACCAAAACAAACTCAACATTCTGGATGGGAACAAATCAGAGCTAGTAATGAATGGCATGGACACATTCTTCAGGATCAGCAGTGCCAAGAAGCACAGTTGTAACAATCCAGAGTTCACCCTCACTATTCAGCTTGAACAGCTAGTTTGTCACCTAAATATTAAAAATCCCCAAGACTTTTGAGTAGCTTCCTAGTCCAATTGCATACATTCATGCATGGCTGAGGCAAGATCTGTGTTTTGCAGCACATACTAGCCTAGATCCATGCTCCAAATGGTGTCCCTCAGAGGACCCTATGGGGATCAGCACTGTTTAACATCTTCATCAATGACAGTGGTATCAACTGCACCTCAAGCAAATTTGCAAACAACAATAAGCTGAGTTGATATGCCTGAAGGGAGAGGATGCCACCCAGAAGGACCTGGATAAGCTTGAGAAGTAGGCCCATGTGAACCTCATGAGGTTCAACAAGACCAAGTGCATGGTCCTGCACCAGGGTCAGCGCAATCCTCAGTATCAATACAGGCTGGGCAATGAAGGGATTGAGAGCAGCCCTGGAGAGATGGACTTGGAAGTACTGGTGAGTGAAAAGCTGGACATGAGGGGGCAATGTGTACTTGTACCCCAGGCCAACTGTATCAAGTGTGACCAGCACATCAAGCACTGGAGTACTACATTCAGCTCTGTAATCCTCGGCACAGGAAAGACATGGACATGTTGGAGAGGGCCCAGAGGAGGCCACAGGAATGATTAGTGGGCTGGAACATCTATTCTATGAGGAAAGGTTGAAAGAGCTGGGGTTGTTCAGTCTGGAGAAGGATCTGGGGAGACCTTATTTTAGCCTTTCAGTCCTTAAAGGAGGCCTATAAGAAAAATAGGGACAGATCTTTTAGTAGGGCCTGCAGTGATAGGACAAGTGGTAATTGTTTTAAACTAAAAGGTAGATTTAGGCTAAATAAAGGGAAGTTTTCTACAAGGAGGGTGGTTAAACACTGGAACAGTGTCTTGGAGTGATTTTTTTGTCTTG
>VWZK01005572.1:0-10430 GCA_013396935.1 Baryphthengus martii | reverse complement strand
ATGGCCAGCACGTTGAGGGAGGTGATTCTCCCCGTCTGCTCCACTCTTGTGACTCCCTACCTGGACTACTTTGTCCAGTTCTGGAGTCCCTATTACAAGAAAGNAGTTGTGGAGCCCCTATTACAAGAAAGATATGGACATGCTGGAATCTGTCCAGAGAAGGGCCACGAGGATGATCAGAGGGCTGGAGCACCTCTCCTATGAAGACAGGCTGAGAGAGTTGGGATTATCCAGTCTAGACAAGATAAGGTTGTGAGAAAACCTTATTGTGACCTTCCGGTATCTGAAGGGGGCCTACAAGAAACCTGAGGAGGGATTTCTTAGGATGTCGTGTAGTGATAGGACTAGACAGAATGGATAAAAATTAGACAACGGTAGATTTAGATTGGACATTAGGAAGAAGTTCTTCATCATGAGGGTGGTGAGACACTGGAACAGGTTGCCCAGAGAAGTGGTGGAAACCTCATCCCTGGAAGTTTTTAAAGCCAGGCTGGATGTGGCTCTGAGCAACCTGATCTAGTGGGAGGTGTCCCTGCCCATGACAAGAAGGTTGGAACTAGATGATCTTTAAGGTCCCTTCCAACTCCGACAATTCTATGGTTCTACGATTAGTTGTGAGACTTAAAACAGCAAGTTGCAGTTACTTACATGTGTGGTTATTTGATGAGATCCCTATTTTCTTTACAGCGTGTTTTTAATGTTGCATCTTGTGTAAGTTAAACATTAACTTACAGTCTAACTATTACACTTTTATGATCTAATTTCATGAGTTCTGGCAACAGAATTTGTCCCAAGGAGATCTTTTTCTACACACCAGCTTGAAAAAGGAGTCATTTAGAAATACCTAAATACTTCTGCACTGTGAAACCATAGATAGTTGCAAAGGATTGCTGTGTGTGCTTTTTACATATACAGTGTTCGGAAAACAGGAGTCTAAATAGCGTTAACAAGGTGTCTTTCATATATTGTATTAGAACTACTCTGATGCCCTCATGTGGGAAAAAGGTATTTTAACATCTGCCAGCTTGGTTAAAAATTCATGCTAGGAAACAAATGAAATGTTGCACAAAATCTAGGGACAAGATTTTAATGTTAAGAATAGAATAAATTTTATTTACTTTTCTCAGGAATATGCTCCAAATACACACAAAAAAAAAAAAAAAAAAAAAAAAAAAATTTAAAAAAAATAAAAATATTTTTTNAAAAAAAAAAAAAGTTTAAAAGACATTAAAATTATCTGATGCAAGAAGTCTTTCAGAATCTTGGAAAAAGTCAAGTAACAAGAACATAAAATATGCATAATTTCTATGCAAGTTTTTACTTCCTGTTCCTAAGTGCCAGGTTCTAAGTATCCTGAATCGTATTTTAGTTATCTATTTAACTAACTGCTTTCAGTAGTGGAAGAGTCAATCTCTCATTGTCTACTTACACCATCAGTTCTTCTAAATATGGTCTTTTTGAGTGGGAATCCCAAATGTTGTGTTTAGGGGTAGGAGATTAATTAAAGAGTGAAAAATAAAATCCAGTTTTCTTTGTAAATTCACTCACTCCTACATCCTGGGGTAGAATAAAATTGCAAAACACTTGCCATTTTACTGATTATCTGTCTGAAGCTTATTCTTCATGTCACACTGAACAAGAATAAAAAGATCTGTTCAAAATGATTACGTGTGGATTTGGAAATACACCATTAATATGTATTTGTCCTGAAATTTTATCAATTAGTTTCAGGAATAACCTACACTTCCAGACATGTTATAAACACTCAGAAAAAGTAATTCCCCATGCAAAGATTTCAGAAATTGTGTGTTCTTGAGACCTAACTATATCAAAGTCTGTGACAAAGAAAGATATAGGGGTTACACGATTTAAAACAATGACCATTCCTTGGGTTTTCTCCCTCAGATCGTCTTGGTAAATGTGGTTATATTCCCTATAGAACCTCTTTATTTCTTTTTCTATGATAAAACATACACGGGAAAAAAATTACTTAAAGAGCTCCGAGTTGGTTGGGGTTTTTTCTGTTAAATGATCTGTGAACTAGTTTATTTTCAGAGTATATGCATTATTTCACCATAAATACTTCACGTGAACACATCTGTCCAAGGGCCTACTGCAAACTATTTATTCACTTTGATTGCTATATTTCTGTGACTATTTTTTATTCATTACTTGTGTTGTGTGACTAAATCACATGAGTTACATGGCATGGTTTCTGCTTGCCAGTTGGCTGAGGAAAACCTTTGTCAAACAAATGTCACTGGTTTTATACGTATATGAGTATTTTTCTGAAGAATAATATTTCTTCAATATTCATATAAACAAAAGTTTCTTCAGAGCAATTTTTTTTGTAGCAAACCCAAAAGGGTAAACAGAAGCCTACATTCTGGTCAGGCCAAAACCAATCAGAATTTTAGGCCATGAACATACTCTTTTTCCCATTACTTACTCAGCTTCGGTCTCTTTACTTAAAAAAAACGCTAAGGAACTAATAAGAACTACAAATTCTAAGTCAGAAAACTGGCAAATACACCACAAGAAAAGGACTTGTAGTGATGCTGTAACCATCATGAGTAAGCTCGTCAATTTCATGCAAAAGTTTTAGATTGATCATTTAAGCGCTCATTTGTAACGAGAAGGAGAAAACACCATTGAGGTCTTTTTTTCCTGTGGGCTGCTGACAACCAGAAATAACTTTTCAAAAATACGTTGCTTTAGCAGGAAATAAACCTTTCACTCTATAGTCAGTGATTCTACAACCTGGAAGTCCCAAAGGTTTTGTCTGACAATTTAGCAGAGAATTTCAGGAAATCCCCAACTCTACACATATTCTCCAGACACATCAAAAACAGAAACAGTGTTAAACACCATATGATCCTGAATAACTTTGCATTTTAGAAACATTCAACATCTTTTTTTGAATGACTAAAAGTTTGACATGATTTGGTATTTGTTCTTCAATACTACTAAAGATGCTAATAACTTGTTACTGGTTCTTCTGGAAAACACTTAGGTAAGGTCGTGGGGGTTTGTAGTTCTGTTGTATTTTTTTGAGGAAACTATCCTATTTATTCATATTCAATGACATTTTGGTACCAGGAAATACCAATAAAATACATACTTGTTGTCTTAAAATACTGTAGCAAAATATATAGCTGATTACCTACATACACTTATCAATGAAATCTGAATTATTGTAACTTAATGTGTTGTACATTTTTAAAATACTTTGCTAAGCAAACATTTAAGCTATGATACCTATGATGTGAATGTTCACATGTAACCACTCTTTAACACTTGATATACTTCTTTTTCTAAATACATAAAGCTCTTTACAATTAAGTACTGCAATATGGAGACTATAAGCAGAAACTTTGGAAAATACAGACTTCCTGACAGCAAAGAGTTAAGCATATGGAGAGAGATAATTACCTTTCCCCCTGCCATCATCTTTCCTTCCGTTATATTAGGAAGTAAGGTCATTTACAAAGTTCTTTTGAAGAGCTCAGACCTCTGTTATGAATACCATTACAATATTTCCTTCCTTTTTTAATGTGTTTTTTTTTCTTCTAAACTGAACAGTATTAGTTTCTTTAGAATATGTCTTAAGACAGGCTTCAAAAGAAGAGCAAAGAATACCATGCCGCAGTGTCGCAGTGATATGTCCCACGAAATTTTTCAGATTTGCTCTCTTGATGTCTTTGCCTCTTTCCTTTTCCACCTCTCTGGAATTACCCCTGTATCACTATCTAAAGTTTTCGTGGAAATTTTTCCATCAGAACACAGTTTTCTTCAGAAAGCAGGATTTCCTTCCAAATAACTAGCCCAGAACTGGTTGTTCAAACTTTAGATTTGTCTCAATATTGTCTCTCTTTCTTTTGAAACTATCAGAGCTTTGATTTATTTTCAGAAATTGATGAATTTAATTCAGAAACAACTAGGATGACAGAAATAGCCTCACTAGGCTTTATTTTCTGATGCATTGATTAAATTCAAGGCAGTACAAATTCTGAAACAAGAAACCTGTTAAGATGTCTAAATGAAAAGGAATACTTAGATGATCAGTAGGGTTCTGAAAATGAAAACTATAAATAAAAATAATTAGATTTCATCTGAAAAGATAGTTTGGGGGGGGGGGTACCAGTTTGTGATAGGGGGGGTTNGGGGGGGGGGGGTATCAGTTTGTGATAGGTGGTGTTTCGAAATAAAAACAAATTTTTTTCTGGAGTAGAAGGGTATTGAGCAGAAGAACATGTAAGGGATTTTTTTTTTATTACTCAACCCACCTGATTTCTGTCTATTTTCTACTGTACTTCATCAAGTGACATTTGGGGTTCATTTTACTTACCCTTTATTGCTTTTACCTAAGGTAATTCAAGCAGCTGCCCTTGTTCCAGATCACCTGTTGCTGAATCAGAATTAAAGTTGACTCTTAGATGTTCCTTCAAAGTTTGTCTGTATAGAGAATCTCGTCAGACTTCAGCAGCAGCTCCATACTGATTGAAAATTGACGATTGTATTCTCTTTCCACATTTATTGTACGGCAATTATCAATCACAACAGATCAGACATACAGATTGTTTAAGAAGATATTGTTCATCTTTTCTTGAAATGCCAGTTCAGAATACTGATTCCTGCTGAGACAGTGATTGGCATTTTGCACCAGTGATCACAGAAACCTGGTGGAGCATGAAAGCCCATATTGTCCTTACTGCTATGCTCATTGATCTGTTTGAATCACACCAATGAGAAATGTATCATGCTTTAGCTCCAGGAGTCTCTGACCTGCACAGATTCTAATTATTAACCACATTATTTCGTGTTCGCGTGGAGTTTTAGTGGCCTGCGTAGAGGAAATATAGCTGTTATATCACACACACAAGTTGTACTCGAATTCACATAGTGACGACATAAACACTTGTGAAGAGCATCTGATCACTTTCTTTCCTAAGAACCAGTTTTGGTTCCTTCAAGAATTACTTTTGAGTTTGTACCAGCAATTTTGATCTTATACGACTTCTTCCAGCAGCTGCCATTCCCCAAATGAGAAAAGGTGTCTTCTTGGAACAAGTTGTTTTTCACTTCTCCTGTAACATCTAAGTTCCTACCTTATAGAAAAACAATATACTGATTTTATCTACAAGTTTGGGGCTTTTGAGAACTTCCCTTAAATCTCCTTTTGTGAACTATTGCCGTCAACAGTATCTGTTGGAGGATTCTTTACCTCTTTTATACACCAAACCACTTGATGTTAAGATCAGCAGTGTTGCCTAGTTTCTACTCAATATTATCGCCTCTGGCTTAGAAGGTGTACATAGAGGATTTAATTTCTCATAGCCATATGTTCTCTAGTATTGCCACCTCCATCTAGAAGGTATTTTATCATTCAATGGCCTTATTTCTTCAACAGGGATGAACACCTGCGTCATCCTCCAAAACAGTTCATGGCCATCAAGGGTGCATAGTATTATTCGGCTACTTACCTTCATTATTTTCACTTTATCATACGTGAAATATTAAGATATGCTTTAAATGTCAGCACCTTACTTTTGCTCATGTTATCATCTCATGTTCCTGTATATAGTTTTGTTTTCCTTAGCTTTTAAGATTATCACTGCTATCTAGAATTATTGTAATTTCTAGCCTCTAAAGCATGTCTCAAAGTTGCTTTTTCCTTGCTTGTCATCAAGAATATTTTGAATGTATAAAAATGAGCATCTACACTTATCCCTGAATGATGGTTAAAGATATTTCTTTTTACTTTGTTACTTACAGCTTCCTTACACAGTAAGAGAAGGAAACACAACTGTAAACCCAAATAAGATATTTTTTGTGAAAATAAGCAATAAAGTAGATTATTCAAATTTTAAAGGTGTATCATCTAAGAAAATGTGCATACAAAAAAAAAATAAAAAAAAAAAATCACAACTAAACACGTACATATTGCAGGAAAGCCAAAAACCACAATCACTGCATGACTTCAAGAAAAAGTTGAAGTACAAAGTGGGATTTTCACACACAACGACAACTGTATCACTTAAACCAAACTCCAAGTCTATTTTAAAACTAGCTTGCTTCATATTACAGTCATTATATGATCCTAGGATCCAACGCTCAAAATATTTGGAAGCACGAACAGAAGACAGCAGCGCTTTCAAGTTCACTAAACTGGGAACGTAACTTCTGTAACCTTTCCACAGTTCCTCTACACAAAACCAGATAATCTCCATTTTATATCATTAAAAGTAATACTAAGGGAACTGATGGACCTAGTTTCTATCCAGGTATTCTGTGTTAGTAGATCAGGATAGATAATAACATGATTGATTCAAAGGCTACTAGATTTCAGAAAATGCCATATTGTTTCGTTATTGAATTTTACTTCACATTAATGTGTTGTTAATGCAGCAAGTAACAAGAAACAGAACACTATGGGATTTATAGAAGTTTCATGGAAACTAGTGATACTACAGATGAAAAAACTTCTGTATTTCTGCTACATGTATGTTCCGAAATACTAGACTACAAATTATAATTCATTCTGGTTAGTTACGGTATGAAGCAAGCTAGCTAGTTCTCATTAGTTCTTCTTTCATAGAAAATTAACCAAAATTTAAAGCTGTATATGTAAGCAGTTTAGTAGTCTGATTACAGATCAGCAGTGTTTCTATTCTAATGTACGAGTTTGATTTTAAATCATATGTTTAATCATCTATTAATTTGCAGATTCATAAAATGTTGCAATTAACTCAAGCTAAGAGGTACTTTTTCCATTACACTTCTGTTAAGTGCTTGCAGACATATGCATGCATATATATGTAAATTTTTGTTGCCTTTCAAGAGCGAGAGCTTCATTTTTATGTACTTATAATTCCATAATCTGCTTTACAGGTTCCATGTGTCATCTCACATAAAAGTTTTACTGCGTATTTGACATTATATTTTCCAGTGAAAGGCCATGAAGATGGTTAAGGGACTGGAACAACTGACATATGAGGAAAGGCTGAGACAGCTGGGCCTGTTCATCCTAGAGAAAAGCAGGCTGAGAGGGGATGTTATTAATGTATATAAATAGATGAAGGGACAATGTAGAATGGAGAGAGGCAGGCTCTTTCCAGTGCTGTCTTGTGACAGGACCACAGGCAATGGGCACAGATTGAAACACAGGGGATTCCTCCCGAACATCAAGAAGCACTTTTGTGGTTGAGCACTGACTAAGGTTCTCCAGGGAGGTTGTGTGGTCTGTACCTTTGGAGATATTCAAAAAACCATACAGACATAGTCCTGGGCAATCTGTTCTAGGCGGTTCTTTTTGAGCAGGGTTATTGGACTAAATAACCTCCAGAAGTCTCTTCCAACATCGACCATTTCATAATTCTGTGATTTAATGATTCTGTGATATTGTAAATAATAAAGCTTTGTGACTTCAGTTTGGTCACTAATGGTTTCTCACGACTTTCAAGCTGTTTACCTACAATAAAAACCAAACAGGTTTAAACAGTATATTTTTAGATGTGTCACAAACCACCTGATAAACTTTTGAAATTATCTGTTTCTTATTTTGTATGTGAATTTCACCCAAAATCCCCCAAATCTGAAACCATTTCCAAGGAACACATTCTAATGGTCAACTTCTCCTTCAAGTTTTTTATGTAAGTGCTCTGGTGGTAAAAAGCAAGAGCTATTTACAAGGACCAGGGATATCTTTTTCAAAGGTTTTCCCATCACATATAAAGTTATGAGGTATCACATAATTCATAAAGAAAAATATATTTGTATAGACATAGAACAAAAAAGAGACACTCAGGTCTGTATCCGAATTCCCAGGTCAAGAGTGAGGAGCTTGATGATGAAGCTGTCTGGAACTCCCATTTCCACACAGCACAAGCCTCATTTTGCTATATGAAAATTAAAGCCCGTTGCTTTCTCCACTTTGTTACAGGCTTGTATCAGGAGATGTGCAACGTACTGTCTTATCAGAAGTAACAACAAAAAGTTGCACCTTCCTTGATCTTACCAGCAAGCACAAAGGAAGAAACCATCAGACTCAACAGAAAAATATACTTATAGATTTGTTATTTTCACCAGCAAAAGTTCGGGGTTTATTTCAAGTCTGACATTTTACACTAGTTACTGGCTCTCATTAAGTCATAGGATGACAGGCCTGTTCAATGCTCTGTTCACAGGTGTCTTTTCTTCACACACATTCTTCTACACCACAGCTGGAGGAAGCAGACCAAAACATCTACCTGACTCTGTCCCTGACAGTGGTCCTACAGCACATGCCTGGGGAAAAGAGTAAGCATTGTGTGGTCTCCCAGACCTCAGTAGTTTGAAGCTCAAGACTTCCCTGATTTTGAGCTTATTTTGATTTGTTTTGGTTTAGCTTGAGTTTTCAACATATATGTTCCTTAAGTTCACTCAAATGCTTATTCAACCCATGTTATCTTTTTTCTTTTACATTCTCTAATGGGTTTTACTGCTTAATTCTGTGTACTGTAAAGAAACCTAATTTGTTTTTGAGCAGTCATTTATAATTTTGCTTGAAATTTTCCAGGTTTTAAATGACAGCAGACAACACATATTTATTCCTTATTTTTGCTTTCCGCATTTTCACATTTTGTAGGCACCTACTGTATGTATTCTTGATCATGTCTCTTCCAATCTGAAAGATCTCATCGACTTTAGTTCCCAGCTGCATACACACAGCCCATACCTTTAATGTTGCCATCTTTTGACAAAGGTGGAACCTTTTCCAGTTTGACTTCCAGCTTGCCTTTTCCTTGCTGACATGGTAAAGGAATGAGGACTATGCACGTAATTCAAGATGCAGGCTTATTACCTCCTGTGCCAGATGCCAGGATACATGGGACTTGTTTTATGGTGTTTGGCTATTGCTGCAGGTCTTCTTTAAAGCCTCTTCAAGCTTTCAGTGTCTGTACTGAGTTGCCATGATGCTCTAGTCCAGCAACAATCACACTGGTGCCAACCAAGCATAGAAATAGCAGCAAAATGTTCCAAATGGAATATTTTTTTTGGCCACAGCAGTATTCTCACTTTCATTTGATGATCTGTGAGTTGTAAGTTTTTCTTAGAGCTGCTGTTTTCTGTCACAGGAAGCTCTGACTTACAGAAGGTGACTAGACCATATTCATTCAGAAGGATTCTGATGACAAAACACTTGGCCCACAAAAGCAGTCTGAAGTATTTGTTTCTCCACGTATGTATTGCTGGTTGCACACAGCTTCCAGGGAGCTCTAGACTGTTTAGTATCAGTGCCCTGACTTCTTTTCTGTTGATCCTCCAGCTTTCACATCATTATTGAATTGATCATTAACGATTTTATGCCACAGATAAAAATGTTAAACAGCTCTTGGTTCACAGAACTCACTCCAGCAATACATTCACTCAGCAATGCTTCCCCAGCAATTGTTTCTTAGAGAACATAATTTACATAGTGTTTTCACCTGGTAGATACATATTGATTCAGTATTGGTTTTACTCCTTAGTCAAAACATTTGCAAGAACAAGTTAAAATATCTTGCAGATCCATAATTGTATTACATCAATACTTTTAGCAATCAAGCTTCCAGTGACTTTTTTTTTCTAAGTTAGCTTAATTAGATCAATTTTCAATAAATCTATGCCTGATGGCATTATTTAACATTTCTTTGAAAAGTAACAATCATCCACCATTCCAATTATCTGCAATGTACACAAAACAGACAAACTTATAATTACCCTGTTTAAATATTGTCATAGCATTAGTTTTCTTTTAACTCCCTAGAACTCCCCAAGAATTCCACAACACATAGATGGTCCAGAAAGTTTAGCAGCTCAGATAGGTTAAAAAATTCAGAAGCTGAGTTTACTATCTTATGTCTTTCCGAAAGTATTTCATCATACTCTTCACATCATGTAAACACATTTTGTGTCTTTTTCTCAAACGTGTAAGAAATACCTGTTCTGCCTTTTTCATGTACTAGTACACATAAATGCTGTTTCCAGGATTTCCTTTGACCTCCAAACACAAACACTCATTTTCATAAAATTCTGCTTGTTATTTTTATCTCCTTAAAAATAAAAAAAAAAAAAACAAAGGATCAGGTGAATGGCTCATCTTGCCCAGTGGATGTAGTGACAAAAGGAAATGCTATTCATGGACAGTGCACAAACCTAGTCACTTTGGTATCTATCCCCTAGTACTCCTCTGTCATATGCAGCTGCTCTATCAACAGTTCTTGAAGATATGTTCCCTCCTGGGAGTTAGGGTGGTTTTTTTTGATGGTTTGGTCTTTTTTCCACAGTGCACAAGCTGATACAAAAAGTTATTATCTGTTTTTCTTTTATTGTGGTTTTGGCTGTTTAGCTTTTTAGTTTTATGGATGTTTTCAATCTATAATTCAGGGACTACTTCTTCCAGGCTCAAG
>VWZK01005561.1:17876-36714 GCA_013396935.1 Baryphthengus martii | reverse complement strand
TGGTATACACTTTAAAAGCCAAGGTTATATGTTTTCATCCTTGTCTTTTGAGAATAACAAGAAGATTCTGCTTGCTCTAACAAACCGAACTTATTCTCAGGCCCTGTATTTCAAAGCAAGATTTGACACACAGGAAACCCAGAAAAGAATAAGCTTGTCACACTTGTTTTTCTTTTTGGTTTAACTGATTCATTTATTTTCTTTTAAAGTATTGTAGGACATGTAGTATTTCTCCTGCACTTTCTTGCATCTGTGACTCATGTGGTAGGCTGGGTTTAAAAAAGGGGCCAAGCCACAAAGTCCACATAGAGATTCTTGTTTTTCCAAGGTCTGAGGAAGTTGAGACTTGAGGTTTTGGGTTTGGACCATCTCAGGAATGTCCAAGGATTCAGTTCCTAGCTAAGTAATTTGAAACATCTCTTCTTTCCCTGCTACTCTTACCACTTTGGATTCTATTTCACTGATTTTGTTAGCCATGATTGAATAAGATGAATGAAAAAGTCATCATTATTATGTTGTCTTTCTGCTGTGCAGGTGGAAGGGAGAAGGAGCAGAAATCTTCCACTGGGTGATAATAATATTTCCCATGCTTGCAGTCATTTATGGCTAACTAGTTACTGATGCTGCTACTTCTCAACAGTATCTCAGTGTCTCGCAAGTAACATCAATGGAAATGACAAAATCCACAATGGACTGCAGGACCAAGGATTTTCAGAATCTTCTTTTTCAGGTCAGATATCTCTTTTGCTGAGGAGTGAGAAAGTCATTGAGTTTGGCAATTAAAAGATATCTCTGGAAGGATATATTTATGACAAAAATAAATCTGTCTCAATGTAGAAAGTTTTTCTTGTTTCTGAAGACTGTCAGTGTCATGGCTTTTTCAACTTCTCTACTGAGGTAACTTAACAGTGGACATTTTGTTACCAGTTCTCAAGTGCTTCTTGGACTTTAAGATCAGTATAGTACAGAGACACACGACTGTATCAGTATGTTGGCTGAATTTGATGTTGCTATGAGACACAGTGGAAGCAGATAGCCATACACCAGACTTGTTCCGATGCTCTCTGTCCAACGTGCCTGAGAGAGCACCAAGTGTAACTTTTGCCTCTTAAATCATCCGTCATTTCAAATTTCTACAGAGATCCATACCATCTCACAATACTCAAGTGAGTATGGTGGACTTAGTGTCCACCTATAGATCTTTGACTAATGTAAACATGACCACATACAGAGTATTAACCTGCTTAGAGGAAATCAGGCTTTGGATAAAGACCAGCAGCTGGTGCAAGCTCAGATCAGGAAGAAGGGCTACTCTGAAAAGGTTAATTTGAAAGGCACACAGATCTCACAATTAAAATAGCAAGAGACCTTGGTGTTTGCTACCATACAAGAACTCCCAAATGCGCTTTTCGAAGTTCAGTGTGCTAAAAAAAAAGTCATCTCTATCTGCTTGTGAGGAACTTGTCCATCAGGAGATTCACACTGTGGTCATTTCTAGGATGGAAAACTGTTACACAGAAGATAGTGTTTAGGCTCTAACACTTACCACGTTTACTTGCCCTGTCTCTGACTCAAGCCAGCATAATCAAAATAATCTAGATTTCAAGTTATTTCTGTGGTTTCCACGCAGCTTTTAATGACAATATAAGTATTTACTTAATTTGTTGATCAGACTTCAACTTCATCAAAGACTGATTTTTGATTTAAGGTTAATTTTACTCTGGTTGCCTCCATTTTTTTGTTGTTTTCTGCAGCAAGAGATTAGAATCCTAATTCATCATTAAATATGCAAGTGCTGCTAGCTCTTCACCATTTTTAATTTTCTACGTGTTGCTATGTAATACCCCCTGCAATCCTTTCTCTCAAAAATCAAACATGTGCATGTACAATTTTGAAATACATAATGAATTTCTTCAGGCATATTTGCTTTTTCACAAGTTGGTGGAAAAAAACCATTTTATGGCAATATAAATCCTGGCTTTAATATATGAGGAGGAAACAGTGCTAACTGAAAGTTTAAGAAGGAAGAAGTGTAGCTGTACAGTGTAATCAACATCTTGAAACACACCTACCATGTTAAAATCAAGAGCGTAGTTGATCCTGAAAAATCAAATAAACCAAGCTTAGTTTAGGAAAGGGCTAAAGACCATGTTGCGTTTTCCAGTTAGTACATAATAGAGAAGCACCAATACTTTGTATTGGCTAGAGGCAGCCTAAGTAAGGTGGCTAGGAAGATGAGGAATTATGAAAAGTATAGACTGGTGTATCTAGTAAATGCACAATGTAGATCTGCAGATTGTGACTCAAACAGAAACGTGATCTCTTTGAAGTAAAAGATCACACTATGGACTGTTATGGTCAGTATGTTGACTGCCCACATCAGCAAAAGAATCCAATGGGAAAAGGAGGCAGGAACCCCATCATACCGATGACATGGCCAAGAGGAAATCTTCGGAAAAAAAAAAAAAAAAACAGCAGAAGGGAAGAAGCAAATTGATGGTAGTAAACCAAGGGAACAGGCAGAGTAGGAGCATGATTAAACAGAGGTTATGGAGGTCAGTAAAGATGCCAGAAGGAAACTGGATGCATAGATTAGCAGGGCTGGACTAAATGAAGCTGACTAACACCACTACTTTGGGCAGCTTACAGAAGACAGAGAACTTGACCGTGAGAATCAGTGCAGTCCAATCTTCAGAGTGCAGGAAGAGCCTGAAGTAAAAAAATCAAAGATGTGGTAGAGGAGAACCATATGCTGCCAACCGGTGGGCAAGCAAACACTGAGGCTGTTTACATCTACAAGTTGACCTCACATGATAGGACACAATAAATTTTCTCAGTGTGGAACTGGGATATTCTTTCTATGGTCACTTTTCACTGCTGTGTTTCACGACTCGAATTCGCTCAGTTTATTCCAATCATAATTCTTGCCCATATCCTTCTGTAATTTGAAAAGAATTAGCCATAGGCATTCTAAAAAGACACTCCAAAATTGCCCCAGTAATAAACCATATCACTGCATGCAGAAATACTATTTGTTGTATTATTTTATTGCAACTTAGATTAACAGCAGCATAAAAGTGTTTTTTCCTACTATTCTGTTCCATCTCCTCCCTTATTTTGGTATTTGCAACATATGAAAATAAATCTGTTTTAATCAATAAGAATCAAATGCTTGTCGCAGAACAGTTTTATGAAACAAACTAAGCAAACCATCAATGTCAACAATTGTGCCCTGACTGACTCCACCAGCCAAGCCAATATTTAACTGACTGTTCATATGGAGTCTTTTTTATGATTCCTGTGCTGTACAGGGTGCAGCAGCAAGTAAGAAAGAAGCTCTTAAGTTCCTGTTTGAAGAATTCGGTAGCTCAGGAGTACACATTAGAGAAATCTTCATTATTACAGCAAGTAAAAGTCTTTTGACAAGGGTATGCCCTGATACTCCAGAGACTGAATTGTTGCCTGTTATGCAGGAACATGTTCTGCCACTCTTCAGTGCGCAACCACCCTCTAAGCGCAGCAGAAGAGCTCTCATACTTATCAGTAGTTTTTATTTAGTTCCTGGCCTCTACAGAGCAATGGCCACATCTCCTCAGCAGAAAGAAATGACATCAGGCTCCTTTGCATCATGGCATATGTCAAGGTTTAACTTGAAGGCCACCTCATGACTTAACAGCAAAACCAAGCTTTTTGAGGTTTCCATACCTCTCTGTAGGTTATGGTCAAATAAACCTCATGAAAGTTAACTTCACATAGATCTGATGGTGTTTTAGTGGCCCTCTGTGTGGCTACCCATGACCATCACATCTATATAATACTGCCAGTTTTCATACTTGAACTGCTAACAGGCTTTTATACGGTGAACAACACATCAACGCAGCATGTTTTCTACTCTTCTGAACTATGCTAGATGCAAACTGCGGTGTTCTATGTTGCTATTTGAAATGACCACACTCTGCACGTAGGGCTGAGCCTCACCCAACTGAAAATATTGTGCATTCAGTGCTGGCTGTGGGCTGAGACATTCGTGCAAAGCAAGCTCTAGTTTCCCATTGTGAAGAACCAAGGCTTTTATTATGGGCTCATTAGAGCAGACTCTCTGTAGGCTGGGCGGCTGTAAACTACTTCTTGATTACTGTTACTTCGCTGCTGGTTAAGCTGGTGTTCTTACTCACTGCAAGCTGAACTTCGAAGCCGAGCCAATTAGGTGTTTGTACTTTCTTCTTCAGAAGCAAGCTTCCGTCTTATTGATTTCCTTCACCAAAAATTCAACACCTACTCATCTTTCTGATATGTCTAAAAGCAATCTGTCTAGGGTTATTGTCATGGCTCGCCAGCAAGGCTTCTGGGGAAAGGGACTGGCAGAGACATGAAACTTGTCCGACTATAGTATGAATATCTATATGCTGCTCCAGATCAGAGGAAGTTACTAGAATCCATCTTCCTAGAAAGTTCACAGCAAACTTTGCAATGTCTGGAAGCTGTGAGTTACTTGACTTTAGAAGTGCCGCAGATCAGTCTCCAACTCACAGCTAGAAAAACCTCCACAGCACCTGAGGCCAGCAACATGGGTTTGCTGGCAGTTTCTGTGTCTTAGACATTACTACATCTGGTCCCTTTGTACAGTACATGCATAATCCTGAATAGCATGGGTTTAAGCCTCTCAATTTACAAATTTTGTTTGCTCACTAATGTCAGGTGACTATTTCCACTTCTGGGCTCTATTTAAGTATTTGATCATCACCCATGCACCGATGCCAGTGGTTTCTATTTCCTTTTGCAAAATGTTCAAACAAATCTGGGCAATACGAGCTGTCTGTGTCTGTTGCTGAAACTGCAGAACCATGTGCTGTATATGATTGGACATTACTGGACAAAAAGTCTTTCAGAAGCAGGTTCCTCTGTCAAAGACTGGCAAATGTTTCTGAAAACCATACAGGACTCACTTTCAAAGTGTCTTGCTGCTGTTATAGAGCAAGTTTCAGAACTGCTGCTGCACAGACAAAACTCAATATTACCCTAGGCATAATTTTGTGAGGATGCCTATGCTATTTGGAATGTGCAAGGACAGCTAGGCAAAAGTTGTTTGTTATTTTCTGAGGCGTAATGTGCATACAGAGCCTGAGCAGTGTGCAGGGCTCAGGTCAGGTGACATGTGCCATATTATGGCTGGGCTGTGGCACATCAGGCACCCAGCGAGATGGGATGTCACCAAGAAGCAGCCACAACACAGCTTTTTTTTCTTTAATAAGGCACATCCCAGGTGGCATTAAGCACTGGGAGGAGAAGCTCAGCTAGAAAAAGCCAATGTGTGGTCCTTACCACTGAGCTGGAGCTACTGAATCCTTACGGCACTGTGTTAATTTTACTACTTCATCACCTTGCTCAGCTTCTTCACTCATCTTTCTTCCTGACCTTCAGGTAACTATTTGAAGAATAAGGATCATTACACTGGTTTTACGCTATAAACTTTATTTTACATTGAATAATTCCAGGTTTGATAGAAATTTGAATGAAGAAGCTAACGAGGTTGGTGAAATGCTAAAGAGTAATAATGTGATGAAGAGAAAAAGAAGGAAGGAGGTGAAGTCAAGAAACAGCTGGGATGGTGGGAAGAGATCTCTACATCTGGCTGCACAGGCAACACACCCTGCCCAAACCAAGCCTTGCTTGTACCATATCTATAGTTTTATATATACTTTATATATATACAAACTCCACTGTTTCTATTCACCATGCAGCAAACTTCAAAGTAGTTGACATTGATACAGAGAACCTTTGAATGTACACAAGTTGAGTGTATTTTCTGCAAATCTAACCACCATGCCAGTGAGCAATATTCTAGAGCAAATTTCTGTGGGAGGACACTGATGCAATGGCAAGCATGATTCAGGAACCCCCTACAATGATAAACTGCCATTTTTATACACTGCTGTGACAAATGTAGTGGGGAAAACCACCATGAGATGACAGAGGTGAGACTTAAAATCTAAAAAAAAAAGATTGTAGAATGTTTTGTTTTGTGATAGCACAATATTGCAGCGTACCAGACACCGCATGTTATCCTATCTCCCCAACAAGGAACATGTTAGTAATTTTGACCTTCATTTCAGGAACTGCTTTAATAGTTTTAGATGTCTGTGTTTCTTAAGCATAGACATATTGCTGATGATGATTTCCTGTGAACTGTGTGTTATTACTACTAGCACTGCAGCTAGATTAGATGAGAAGAGCTGTTGAAGCTGTTTAAGATAGTGACAGTAAAGCAAGTAACTCCTACACTCCTTTTTAGACCAAACAAAAGCTTCAAGTAGTCTTGCAAGTTCTCTAGTTTTTAGAGACACACATTTTATGTGTGTCTCTAAAGACATACATAAAATGCAGCCCTCGGAAATGTCTTCAAAATAGAGGTAAATTTAAAGAAATAAATTGGATTTTCCTTTACCATTTTCTGTGTCACAAAAATGAAATTGCCATAATATGAACAGCAGGGGGAAAATAAGCAGTGAAAGAAAACCACCATTAAAGCACTAATCGTGAAGCTGACAAATGTATTTTCATAGTATTATTTGAGTTCCAAATATAGCTCTGAAAAAGGAGGTCAGCTTGGAATTGGGGCATTAAAAAAATGTTAGTTAAAGACAGGAAAGGTCATGACTGTTTGTACAGTGCTCTACTTTCTTGATTTTTTAAAAAATACAGTTAAGGAGAGATGATGATTCAGTGCTGAAGAAAAAAAAGCAATGTGTGTGATTGGTGAGCACACTCGCCCCATCTATGAAATCATCTACATGCGTGGCTAGATGAACATCTGCTGCATAAAGTCAGCACTGGTTTCAGTATGCCACAAAACAATTTGGCTTTTGCTTATTTTCTGAGGAATGGTACAGGAAGAATGTATGCTATACCCAAGTAGCTAATAATGTAGCATTTAATAATGACACCAGTGAGCAAGTAATGGTAATAAAATTTAGGATCTTTGTCTCAAATGTGTTGTTAATCCAATGTGATTCAGAAATGGATGAACGGGGGTGGGAAAGTAATCAAGCATACTTGTTTACGTTATTTCCTCTATTCTTTATCAAGAAAACTAAATGACAGCATGTGATCAGCTCTGACTCCAGCACACAGTGCATTTGCAACGACTGTTTTAATGGACTGCTTGAACTGATGGCAAAATGAGAAAGATCATCCAATAAATTCAGTATATTCATACAATATAAATCTAGCCTGTATTTATCAGTGATTAAGTATCACAGAGAGTAGCAGCTTATCCAGGAAATTCCATATGCTACGTGGGCCAGATCCTCAGCTGGTATAAACCAGTTTAGCACCAGTGAAGTACTAGCAGTACAGTAGGGATGATTGTAGCTGCCAAATTTGATGCTGCACCATGTGTGATATTCTATGCCAATTATTTAACAAGCGTATTAGGTATTTGCATCTAATTTGCATATAACCAACTTCATTTTTGAAAGCCTGCATTACTGCTGTGGGGGTGGAAAGCAGCCCTGCTGAACAAAATTCCCAGCTTAACTACAGGGCAGTCACCAGTGAAGGTTTTCATAGCCACTCACTCTCCTGTAGTCCCTTCCCTGTGACTGACACACGCTAGATCTTCCAGTAAGTAAAAATGATGGCAAGGAATTTGTGTCTAGGGGCTGCAACTGAGAGTCCTTGCCTCTTCCATCCTGCTCCCTGTCCCTAGCCCCAAAATCTTGTGCCTTATAGCAGTCACAAAATATTGATTACATATGAGCACGTTTAATTCTAGAGATCCAGGTGAGATTTATGCTGGTAAACTGCAGCCAAAAGATTTAATCAACAGTGGTACCAGGCATTTAGTCTTCTAACTGAGTGCTAGTGACCTTCAGGAGAGAGCTATCAGGGATTCTTAAGAAGGTTCCTTCATAGAAGTGATGGTGAAGATTTGGGAGCCACCGATAAGCAGACACATATTGTTTCAGTCACTCTATCCTACTCAGTTCCTCATAAGTTAGCTCTCATCAACCTAGATATCAACAGCAGTAGATATGCAATATTTACATCACAGGATGCTGACATTTACATGTGTTTTTATTTGACATGGCTTTGGAATAACAACCTAGGAAGATGTGGCACAGTTCTCCTGTAATCTGCCAGCAGAAATGGTGGAGAAAGTCATGCCATTACTGCTGGAAAGTAGCCCTTTGAGTGCAGCAGCCTTTGGGAGTGCAAACATTGGGTTTCAGAATTTCCTGAGTTCTGTCCTTGCTTCAGGAGTGGATAATAATTTAGTGGTCAGAGATGCTTTCATTTTTGAGTTGGCTGCAGGAAACTAAATTCAGGAGAATTTTTTTCTGTCCATAGAGCTTATCACTTGAGATAAAAGACCATGCACTTTAAACTGGAGACTTGTAAACCACTATGCATTGGCTAACCAATGCAAGGGTAAAGACCTGTCTATGTCATAAGCTTGGAAGCAGTCATAAGTAAGGAAGCATGGCAAGGTAGGGGAGAATGAAGCCCATAATGACTGAAAAATAACTCTCTAACTCCCTTTGTAACCTGGCTGTAAAATAGATGAATAACGACTAATCTCGACGACTGTAAAATAGATGTAAAAATGACTAAGCAGGATCTGTTGATTAGCAAGATCATATAATGCCCAGGAACACAAAAGGTTGTTTTTAAAAGCTGTAGTTTCCTGGCTTGTGTCTCATTAGGTTAGAGAATGTGGGGAGAGCCCTCCTGTAAGAGAAAAAAAAAAAAGTGGCCAAGTAATGTTTGCAAAAGAGCTAAGAAATGCTAGTAAAATGTGAAGGCCATGTAGGGAACACAACATAAGGTCATATAGGGCAGGTTTGATGAGGGACTTGGCTTTGATACATTCCTCAGTGAGCAAAGCCATCACAATCTGACCTAGATGTGAAGCTTGTCTGGGAGGATACCAGAGTAGTGGCAACATCCCATTACTCCCATTACCAATGGATACAGCCAATATGAAATGAATGTCATACAACACATTCTCTGGAGTAACAAACTAAAATGAGATGAGTGCAGTGGTGATTTTCTTCAGCTGGTACTGAGACAGTCTGCTGCCTCAGTTTCTCCCTTTGGAGCTCCCCAGAAGTATCCCACAAAGCCTAGGTCTCAGATAGTGTTCCTCCTTGTCATCTCGTTTTAATCCTTTTTTCTTTGCTGTGTTAATTTTTACTGCATCTCTTCATTCATTCAAAAGGCCAATATCACCACATGTTGGCACTAGCTGTGCAAATACATGCCCAAGGTTTGCTCAGTGTGGTATTAGCAATTCCAGCTCCAGTACTGCCATTAGCTCTCTCGTTGCAGACATCAAATTGCAATACATAATCTTAACACAAGGCTGTCAAAAGTTACTTCATTGTACCTACTCTATAGTATTCCCAGGCCAAGATTATATTAACAGCGGAGTTAAAATAGAGAGCAGAGATGAAAAACATACACAAAATGAGCATTACAAGAATATTGCAATTAGTCCCAAAACTAATTTTAGAAATTCTTAAGATTCAAAGTTCAATCTCTATTAATAGAAATTCACTCTAAGTTCATTGAAACAACCCTCAACTGTGACATGCAGTGACATTCTGCAATAAACAAGCAAGTTAGCCTTACGACACCAACAGCTGCCATAATGTGAAGTATTTCTACAGCTTTAAAGCAATTCTTTCTTCCTCATGAGCTCTCCCTATAGTGAACTTATATATGAACAGTAAATACATGTATTTTAGTTTGGCAGTGTATGTGGTATGGCTTTCTTCTAAAAGAGAGTGGAAAATGCAGGAAAAAATGGTTGTTAGGTTGGACGTACAAGCAGCTTTGAACAAAACCCATGTGTCTTAATGCTGAGAGATTCAAAAAAGTTTAGTCTGACCTACGATATAAATCAAATCACCTACTTTTATAAAGTGTATTTTGTCTTGCATCCACAGAGTTCATAACAATAAAACAACAAACATTCTTAGCATGCAATTACATGTTCAACTGCCTAAAGTGTAAACAGTGTGCCCTTTAAAACCTGTTACTGGCATATAACTAATTAATGAAATTATTCAGTTATTGCCCACACACCATCAATATTCACTACAGCACAGTTTACAATCAGGTTTAACCAGTTTGCAGTCCTGCTGGCTTGCCACATTATTTTTCATGATAATGCTTTTATCTGGTTTAACAAAGCTACATTTTAAGGAAAAAAGCTATGGTACAAAATAAGGAAATAACACTAAGGGCAAAATCCAGTCTTGGCACTGTGAAACCACATGCAGCCACAAGGGAAGAGCCTGTGACCCATCAGGCTGCAGGCAGAAAGGGCGAGAGCAGCTGCCAGGGCAGCAGGAGGGGCTAGGGGCGCATGCATGCTTGGCGAAGTGCTCTCAGAAGTTGCACATAATCTCCTTTCTGGGTCCTGTTGGGAAAGGAAACGTCAGCTGAAAGGAACCAGGAGCTTCCCTTATAACCTGGCACTCAGGAGAGTCCTCGGCTGGAAAAGGACTCTGTTCCTGCACCTGCTCTGCCCTTTCTCTCTCTTTCAAAGTTCAGACTGGTGTTTTTTTCTCCCTTAACACCCAAGCCCCGGCAACGTGAGCTAAGTTTAAGCCGTTGGCCCTAGGACTATATTTCCGTTGTTTGCACGGATTTAAACAAATTCCTGTTAATCACTTGATGTAATTTAAACATATAGTCGTGGGCCACAAGGGTGTAAACAGGTAGATACAGCACCAAAAGTGTTTGCAGAATTGCCTTTGCTTACACCAAAGGCTGAATTTCGTCCAGTAATTTTGCAAGGAAAGGCAATGTGTAATGTTACCGCAACACATTTTTTTCTGGCACAGTCTCACTTCTGTTGGCACAGACACAACTCTTTGATATTGAGTAGGTGAGTGATTTTTCTTGCCAGCTTTCTATCTGTAACTGGCTCCTAGTAATATTTACTAGCTGCCATTAGTATAGCAGCTTTTAAGTTTTATTTCAGTCATAGGCCAGCCATTGAAACACAACTAGAGGTGGTGCCTGTCCTGACAAGTCATGATATTCTGTGGTGATGCACTTCTGCGTCATCACACAATGACAGTATGTGCCACAAGGAAGGAAAGGAAAGGGGAGTAGGCTTCTGTATTTAGCAGAAAGCACAAACACACATTTCTCTCTGCATTCCTGTGAACAAAATTCATCCACAGCTCTCCAGAAAAGAACAGACTGCACACCACAAAACAGTCAATAAAATTAGTTGGGGAGGCTATTTTTTGGGATGGGAAAGAAAAAGAGTGAACAGTGATGAAATACTAAGTTTTACATCCTACATCTTAAATATCTTAAGACGTTAAAAGGAAGACAGCTTCATACCAACAACTACCCATAATCCACAGCAATCAACTTGTACTTTAACTGCAGCTTGGCTACTGCGACATATTTTCTATCAAAACATCAACAAAAGTGATTCAGCCTGTAGGGCTGACTGTACAAATTCTATGTAATTTATTGCCTCCCTTCTTCTATAAGCTGATGTATTAGTCTACTGATTTACAATAATGTACAACACCTTCTTGAGTACCTAAAAGTAGAAATAGTATTCTAAAGTATTAGAAATAATATTCTAATAAAAACATGGGAGCTGCATTAGAAAGGTTCAGCATTTCCCACCGATGGATAAGTGTGCCTCACCAATGGGAAGGGATTGACATAGCACAAACAGGGAGGATATTTGGTTCCACATGTACACTCGCTCTGCTTGATGTGCAGTGTCAAACCACATCCAGCTGAACGCAATTGACACATTTGTTCAAAAGAGCTCCTGCTCCTCATCCTCTCTCCTCAGTTTATTCACTTGCTCTTGCTCGTATCCATTTTACTCTCAGGAGTTGCAGGGCTGGCCACTGAGCAGCTCAGACAGATGGTGGATTAGGCCCTGCATTGGTTCAGTGAGCTGATCCAAAGCACCCTTTGGCAGAAAGATCACTGGATCGGATGTATTTCTTATGTCTGCACGTGTGCCAGAGCTGCAGCCATCTCTGGCTTCACCTCAGGGACCTGATAGATGAAGTGCCTTGCAATCCTGTTCCACCCTAGACAGACGGATGGCTTAGCTGGCTCCTTACAAAGCACTTTGAAGATACGTAGAGCAACAGAAATACTACTGAGTGTTGTGAGTGTGAAACGTAACTTTCACCTTCTCAGAAGTAGCACAAAGAGACCTGGGCTGACCCAACAGCTGAAGGAGGACAGTGGTGAACCTCACCTGAAAGGCAGTGGCAGGCCATGCTGAGGAGCCATGGGACAGCTGCGTCACCTTGAACCTCACCTAAAGCTAAGGAGCTGATTGGCATCCGTAGGGCTGACAATCAAGCAGCTATTCCCAGCCCCTGCTAAATTAAGTTAAACAAAGACAGCTAATTTTATAATTTAAAGTGATGGTGTTGATGTTACACCCAGTGTGGTTTTTCTTTGAATGCTGCCCGTCAGCCTGTCCTACTTTCTGAAGGTTGTGGGGGTGCTGTAATGAAACGGATGCAAATATTTCATAATACTAGCACATCTTCATAAAGATACTATTTCTGAAAATTACCGATCACCACTTGGGGCCTGCTATTGCAAGCAGCACTTGGGGCTTGCAGACCAAGGAATGCCGCTGCTGCTTCTGCTCCTTTGCATGACTAGTTTGTCCTGTACCCTCCACCTCCAGAATGTTCTTCGCAGGTCAGATTGTAATCTTGGGTGAATTGTAAGCAGCACCATGTACCTGGAAATGTCTGCGGAGATACATGATTATGCACGCTGTGTGCCTGAGATTAGAGTTTGGCCTGGCACCAGTAGTTAGGAAACCAGACCCTGCCCAGGAGTTAAGAAACTTGCTTACATTTGTTCTGTACTATTTTAAACATAAGAACAAAGAGGAAAACACTCTACGCTGATCCTTGCTGATGTGGAAAGTCAGACTAAGACACCTATTTATGTTTCACAATGTTGAGGAATATCTCTTACTTCAGGACGACAGTCGTGCTGAGCCTGTTGTGCAATAGGATTACAAGAACTTCTGCAAACTTACCCTCTTAGGTACTAAATGAACTTAAGCCTCCTTATGTTTACTACACAGAGTTCATTTTAGCACTAAAATAGCTTGTGGCACTGTTTGTCCCATACTTGTTTCACACCCTTCAGCAAGCAGCACAATGCGCAGGGCTGGAAACTGATCCCTGTTGACACAAAGAAGACAGTTTTCAACCCATGAGTGGGGTCTCTTACTGCAGGACTTTTCCACAGTGTTTTTGTTGGGTTTTGGTTTTGTTTTTTTGGTGTTTTTTGTTTGTTTTGTTGGTTGTTTTTTTTTCTTTTCCGAAGGGAAGAGAATAAAACTGATAAAGCCTCAGCGTTTCCAGGAATACTGTTTAAATGGGGTAAGCTCTTTGAAGTGTCAGAGGCTTAGAGAGGTGTCCAGTGGTTTTGGATCACTCAGAGGCAGTTGCTGGTGTCCAGTGAGATGGCCTGGGAGCAGGCCACTCTCAGTGCAGTCATTGCGGCCCGTTGTGGCCACTGCCTCTGAATCGCAGAGACCAACTGTGCATCCCCAGCCGCAGCTCAGGAACCTCCCTTAGACATCTTAAGAAGGTAGATAGGATGAATCCCAGCCTGCTGGAGGGAGTTTCACAGGATGCAAACATTATTCAAGGCCTCCACGTGGGTCAGCAGTGAGCACAAGCCAGATGCCCAGCTTTGAGAGCTTTCTGGGCAAAGTGACATCGAGCCCTTGTAAAACTAGGTGCTGAAGTTGTGCTCTTACAGCAACAATTAGTTGCTTACATAAGTGACCTGATTTTTTCAAATGAGCTGAACATCCAACAGTTCCCATGGATTCCAATTAGAGCTGCTGGCCGCTCAGCAGTTTTGGAAATCAGACCATTTCTTCGGATGCCTTAATATGGGCTTGGGGATGCTGGCTTTAGCCACTCCAACTTACAGATTCTGGTCATGCTGTTTCTACAGCAGAGGCAACCCGATATTAAGGTGAATAGAGTTAGAAGTCATTTTAGAAAAGGAATGTGACTGTGTTTTGAAAATCTGTCTGGTCTGCTGACAGAAATTTGTGTAGTTTACTGATAATCATCTATAAGATAGAACAAGAGTGTACACATACTTCATCCTTTGGTATTTGCTCTTCTGCTTGCGCTTGGAGAGAATCCATTTTTGAAAAACTGTCTACTTAGTATATGTTCCAGTTGCCCATCACAAAACATAATGTACTTCACCACGGAGAAAGACTTGGACTTTCTTTCATAACAATGAAAAGAGAACAGCAATAAATAAAAGAACTAGCAGACCGTGGTCAGTGTTGAAACTTGTTCTCAGGTTGTTCTGCAAGACTTCCTTCCCACTGCTCCCTCCTGCTTGCCCTCCACAGGGAGAAACGCTGGGGGTGACAGAGAGCAATAGGCTTCAGAAACATTCTGACAGTTACAAAACATTTGCATTCCTCTTCAAACTTCAGCCAATTGAAAGGAAGCTCTTTTTGGCCGTCAATAATATTTCATGGTCTGCTAAGAGTCAGGTTAGCCAGGAATGAAAGTGTGTAGCACAATTTGAGTTTACTCAGGTTCCTCGTAGCACTGGCATGCATTATACAAGCTCTCTTAGAGATATTTGTACCTCTGTTCCTTTAGAAAGCCTTTTGTAAATACCTTTTGACTTCCTAGCCACTCTGCCAGCTTTCTCACCGCGCTCTGTTTCATGGCCTCTACACTAAGCTGGAAACATGAAAACAAGGTTGTGAGCCAATGCAAGTTGCCTGAATAGTGACGGAAAAGTGCTCTTGCTAGAGTACTTGGCTTACAATTCTGTATTTGGGCCTCCAAAACAGGCATGCTTGGCAGGTTCGATGTTAAATGAATTACTAATACTGGGTTTCAGCAAATTTCCTGTAAGGCTTTTACAGTGATTTATTCTCCTGGCAAGATTTTTCTAAGTTATGAAAACATATTTAGATATTATCACTGACTTATGTAACACTTACAGAAAGCATGGCAAATAGTATGGAAAGAGAGCTAATTTTCCTTTGTGTTGCTGATAGAATCACAGAACTATATGTTTGCCCATGGCCTGTTTGCATGCCTATTCCTGTCCCCGTAATTTTAATATAATTATGTTGAATCTTCACCATGACTCACATAAGAAACTTCAAAGACAATGAAGTTCATTCATTTGTGCACTATGTATTTCCCAAATTTAGACAGGAAAGTTATCATCACAGAATCCCCTGAGGGGAGCATAAATGATAACAATGCCTTCCCTTTCCCTTTAAGTACTGCTCAGAGTATTAAATAACTTTCTCATGGACATTCCAGAGAGGGTAATGTACAACCTACACCTTCACAGACAGCAAAGAAATCCCTGCTCACCTCCTATAATGGATCTCTGCTGAATAAAGACAATTCATTCTTAAACATATATACTTCGAGGTGTCAGGGTCATTTCATAGCCTATAACAGCAGTTTCATATAAATAGCCATTTACTCAGGAGAGCTTTCCCTGCAGTACTGGAGATAATGCTGCCTGTAACACTATTTCTCTTAGCCTTCTCTTTTTTGTTCCCCCTAAATGTCTAAACCCCAATTCCCCATTTTCTGATGGATGTTTCTTCTAAAAAACAGAAGGAAGAATAGTTTGCTGGGGCAGACTGGCATAAAACTGTTCTTTGAGAAAACCCCTGTCATTCAGGTTTTTGATGCTCTGAATTAAGGAGCCTGGGCATACTGCAAATGAATTAATGTTATGGGCTGCCCAGGAGCTCTTTTGCAAGAGATTCAGAGGAGGCTCTGGCTGTATGCTCCGGAAAAAGGAAAGATTTTTGTTGCAGTGCTGGGTGGATCTTGCTGTTCAGAACAGGAGAATGTCTGTATTTTTTTGACCCTTGTCCTATCAGTGCACTGAAAAGTTACATTTAGAATTTGATTTATTGTTCCTTATTACTGATGCGAGGGGAAATTATTGGTGTGATGTTCTCAGATAGGTGGCAAACTTTAGAGACTTTAGTGCCTGAATTTAGAAGGCACATTTGCTCTCTGAACTATCCTCACCTGTTTCTCATCTGTGCCTACCCATTTTCCATTGTATTTCTGCTGCTTCAAGGAGGCCACTGCTGGTGCATATTTCCATCAAGCAGGTAAAAGAGAAGCATTGGGGTAAATATGTGCTATGCTTAGGTACAAAAATGATCTTATTTTGGCTTTGACTGAAGGTCTTGAAAACATATTAATAGCAAAATAATTGCTTCTCCAACTCCTAAAGTTAAGTAAATGTACTTAACTTTAATAAATATATTCATTAAATATAACTGTAGTTACTGACTGGTTAGAAATAACAAGATAACCAAGCTCATCCCAGTAAAATCTTTCTGTCAAATGTTTGGTGTATATTTTCTCTGTAGGTTATACATATATCACACACATAAAGCCCACATGAATACTGTTTTTCTAAAAGACAACAAAGTTAAGCATTTAGGTTTTAGGAAATCCCAGCATTAAGGCTCCCTGCACAACCTTAATTCAACCTGTTGTTCATATGTGGTGTTGTTACGTACGGTGACACACTCACACAGAGGTTTCTTTTCACAAGACCTCTGCCTCATTCAGTTACTTAGGAAGGACAGTGACCTGTAGGTGTTTAATATTTTATTCTTTCCTTGTTCAATACATTGTTGCCTAATGTGTTATTCATCGAACGCTATTCAAACCTGCTCTGAAAAAAAAAAAAGAATGTAAAATTTCCTCAAGGGCTTTTCTGTGGTGCTTACCATAATCGTGCTGGAGTGATACACAAATCTTAATGAATCATTTCACAGATTCAGAAGAGAGGCAGAGATATTCAGAGTTGGTAAGCAATTTCAACTGTCTGCAACCTGTTTTTTATGATTATTTAGCATTGTGTATTCAAAGCTCAGCTTCCACTAACTACAGCTGCAGCTGTGAACATTCAGCATTTCTGCAACATGGTCCTACAGCCTCAAGTCAGAAATCTAGGAAATATGGGGAAATAAAATAGTGGCCAGGCCTTGGAAGTCACCTGGAAGTCACCTAGTTAGGTTTTCTCCTGAAATAAGACAAGGTTACCAAATTGGTCTTAATCAGCCCTGAATTTAATCTCTCATCATAAAGATTCCAATTTTGTCTTGCAAAAAGTTTTGTCAAAACTGCAATGTATACAGGCATGTCTTTATTTTGATAGATTGGTGTTTTATGACAAAAACATTGTACAGAAAAATTCCTGAATAGCTTCAGTAGCAGCAAAGACACGCCAGGAAAACAAATTAAGGTTGCCCCAGCAACGTTCATTTTTTGGTATATTTTAGCTTTTTGAGTGCTTTAGAGTATGTCCTTAATAATAACCTTTTACCAGTGTCTGTGTGCAATCTAGTTCCATGTCAGTGAATGCAGACGTGTTCATATTTACATATGTGCATGGACATTCATTTATTTGGACACAGTACTATACAGCCTATCAGTATTCTCACTTCCATTCATGTACAGTGATCAAGCAAGACAGAAATGGTATATAAACACACAGATAATCTGCTGCTTCTGACTTTTTTTTAAAAAAAAACACCTGACATGGTACTGCGTTAAGCTTTAGCTTACACTGGAGGATCTAATTTTTGGTGGTTTTCACAGCTATAAACAAGTATATCAAATCAATAAATAGATTTTCAAAATATTTTGTATTTGGTTTTGTTGCTGTGTTATATACATGTCTAGATAGGTTTCTAACTCATTCAGGAGGGATATTATGTGGGGGGTCAGGAGATGGGGAGGACTTTGTAATGGGAATAGACTATACTTTTACCATAGATGTTATTCAGAAAGAATTTTAATAAAACCACCAATTGTATTACATCAGTGCATCCTCTTAAATCCCATGGAGATTTTCCTAAACAGAGCTAAGCCATTTGCCTCAAACATCTTATCTATTTCTGTCACTACACAAATCCCCTAAATATTTCAGTCACTGTAAGGCCAACTGAAATGGTAAATTACCTCATGTACTAAAGGGAAAACTGCTGAATAGTACTAGGTTCGGATCCTGCTGAAAATGAGGCTGCTGAGATTGAAGACAACTGCAGGAAAATCAGAATTGTAAGCAGTATCACCCCCATCCAACAATTACACTATTGCCTGTTGATAGCATTCCTTTATACTTCTTGCTTTTCTTTTGTCTGATGAGACATTCTGCTATTTTTCTAAGCATATGTTGAAAGAGATCTGACAAAAGATGGCCTCACCTATTATTCTTTGTAATGGAAGTGTTTGCAGACAGGTCACCAGGGGCTACTGCAGCTTTTGGAAAAGCTGACGATAATACAATGAAAGCATTTCTGAAACCTAAGGCTGCCACTACTGTACTTTTACTTCTCCATTTTACAGTGTCAAATGCTTTTCTTAGTACTCCTTAGCTAATTCTGGAAACAGAGACTTTTATTAGATGGATGATTTAACCTGGGAATAAAGCTAGCAGCACCAGAGGACAAACCCAAGTGGCTCAGATAAGGTTCAAATTCACTTACAAACTTATTCATAAAATTCTACAATGAAGGACAAATCCAAAGAACAATTAGCTTCTGCCACTACAGGAATTATCTTCCTAACAAAACCACCAGAGCGTTAGCTGTGATCCCGGGAACTGACAATTCATAATGATGACATCAGCCTACAAAGGGAAAGCAGAAAGAAATCCATAGAGAGGACTGTGATCCTCCTTTATTCTCTAGGATTATTATTTGTGGTTTGTGTTACCACCATGCTTGTGACATAGACATTTAGTTATAAGCTTTGCCACT
>VWZK01005561.1:0-17832 GCA_013396935.1 Baryphthengus martii | reverse complement strand
TTTTTTTTTTTTTTTTTAGCCATCCTTCTGTGGAAAAGAAATAAGGATTCTATTTTCAACAAAAATCTTGAGATTTGCAGCTATTCCACAAGCTTTTTGAGCAATTCTGAAGTTGAAGGGCAAGTTAGGAAGCAAATGACATCTTGACTAATGAGGAACAGACTCCAGAACACATACCTGTAATTCTCACATGATCTTAAAGCACCTGTGGTTGCATATTATTAAATACAGACGTGACAATTCAACCACAAAAGGCTGATTTACACTAGTAAACAGTGTTGTTGGTCTCAAATCATGTAGGACATCTTGAGGAAAAGGCTAGGTGTATACCTTGCTGTATGCTGGCAGACACACATCATTAGTGCAACCCCATCCCAAGGCCTTGAGGAGGTCCCAATGCTCTGAACTCTAGAAATTGAAACCGCCTTGATACCACACTAGTTCAGACATGGACATCTCTTGCCCTCATCCACCTTTGGAATAACTTCAAGTCACAGTAGTATCTGTATCACACTAAACATCTCCTACTCCCCTTCTCATATCTCCACCTTGCCCCTTGCCCATCCAGTACTGGTCCCTGCACCATCTTGCTCCTCAGTAATGTAGGGAATTTTGGGTCTTGCCCTCATGTCAGGGTGGGATCTCTTCCTGACACAAACAGTCCCACACTCAGCTTGTTACAGTGCCCCTCCCTGGGACAAATGCATGCCTCAGGGCTGTTCTACTTGCTGGTCTTACAACAAAATTACTAACTCTTTGCTGAGGACTGGCCTCAAGAGCTTGGAACATTTCCATCCTGCTGTCAAACATCCCCCACTACCACTCCTGTCTTTGTTTTCATTGATGTCTAGTACTTTAAAGTGTTAAGTCTGCCCAAATATGATTGGATGTCAAGTGGCATGATGGTGTGGCAGTGCTGTCACAGAGGGAAATTAACAGCATACTTTGTTTTGGCAGAACTCAGTTACTCATCTAGAACTGGAATCTCACTGAGTGGGGGCTTGTACTCGTCGCACCTTGAGAGCAAACAGCATGGACATGATGCCTGGTTGAACATACGTGTCTGCTTAGCATCCAGATTTTAAGATACGGCTATGGCTGCGCTAGCAGAAATACGTATTTTCCTGTGAACTGACTATGATGCATGGATTCAGAAAATTCCCTACTGGACTTTTTAAAGAGGCTGTCATATTTACATACCTCCAAGAAAGAAGTTCGAAAAATTAAAAATAGTTCCTTCTCATACAATGATGACATGATAATATATTTTTTTTCCTGTTCCACATTGAAACTTGTGCTCAGGAGGAAGGGAAAGGGAGCCTTCATCTCTCTCTTTGGAACTCTATTGAAGGCTGACATCACAATGCAGTTACAGGGGTTTGGCACATTTTTTTCCTGAAAGAGGTCAGAGAGGTGAAATCCCAATTTCCTCTGCTTTCCCTGTGGAAAAAGGCCACAGCATATTTCTACTGAGCAGCACTCCGAATGTTTATACTTTCCTTGGGAAATATCTTTCTTTTTCATCTTTAAACAATTTATGACATTTTCTGGAAAGCAAGGCCAGCGGCAGTATACTCAGACCAGCATAAAAAGACAGAGGTTCACATACACGCCTCTGGACAAAAGTTTTCCAACTGACAGTTTTGAACCAAAGTCAAAGAGGGAGGTCTAACCCCAAGTTTGGTTCTGTTTGGTTTATAATTTTTTGCAAAACAGTGGCAGCCTCTCCTCAAGTGGAACCTGAGTAGAAAATAAGAATGAGGAAAGGATATAATTTCCATGTAATCTCTGTGCACCTGCACACATGCACGCACACACTGTGTTTTGCAGATATGTGGCTCCAACTGGATCATCCCACATACAACACCCAAGGAATGCTTCCGTTCTACGCAGGTCAAGAGAAGAAGAGATGTAGGTTTGGGGGTGCAACATGCACACACACTCTCCTAGTGGGCAAGGGTTGCCCAGTGCCTTCCATTATCCTGGCATGACTGGACTCTCCATCCTTCCTGCCATGGGATTCTTTCTCAATGCTGTAGCTGAACCACAAGCCTGGAAAGTGATGCTGGAACTATTAGAAAAGGCAAGGATATTGTTGCCAGGTACTGCTCAAAACTACTTCGATCCACTATCTGAAATCTTGATGTTTGTTTGAAAGAAAAAGCACACTGTACCTATATGTAAAGAGCTAACTGAAGTGAGCAATAAAGAAGGATTCACTGATCCATGAGGTATTTACCAAACTCCCCCACCTACAATATATAGTTTTCTTGAATTTAGTATCTTAGTTGCATCTGCAATTTTGGCACAAAAAGAGAATGCAAGACTGCCATATCCCCTGGTGTGCAGGCTGCTGTCAGCTCTGAGTTAGTGTCTGCCATCTCTTTTTCTAACCCTTGTACTATAGAATAGTTCTTAGGTATGGGAGAAATTAAGAAAGATGTGATTAATACTTAAAGCTGTTCGTTAGTTTCTGTCCTCTTGGCAGAGGCAGTAGCAGCAACAATAAGGTCATTGTGAGCCTTCTTATATTGTGGTTTGTGCAATCAAAATCCCCAAAGGTTTTGTGCAATCAAAAATCCTGAAAGGCTGCATTTGGACCATTGATTTCTGATGTTGCATATTTCTGAAGTTGCCTTTGGCAATCTGTTTTAAAATGAAAACATTCAGTTTTGATTTTATGTTCAATAGGATCATTAGGAGTTAATACAACTATTCTCTCAGTATGCCCCTATGCAAACACTAGAACCAAAACTCAGCCTGAGTATTTTTCGTTCTAGTGTCACCTTCTAGTCAAAGATTTCAAACTACTTTGCAAAACACTAATGAAACAATCAAGATTCACAGTATTCTTTTGAGCTCAGTAGGATTCACTCTTACTTCTTTTGATGCTTCCTTCTGTCATGAAGAACATGAGACACCACAGTTGCTAGTAATTTGCCCAGATTTTCAAGCCCAGGATAATGGAATGTTGTCTGTGCAGAAATATTGCCTAAAATGGCAATAGAGCACTATGTTCCAGATACCATAACTCACAGTCACTGGTTCATGAATTAATTTTAACTTATTCCTTGTAATTATCAGTTGCACACAAGTTCTAAACTGCAGACTTACAGAGCTAGGTATGTGCCTATTTCAGTTTATCAATGCTGGGTTCCTCTCTATTTCAGAATAAACTCCATACCGTTGTTTTTAGACACCAAGCAACAATGTGCTTCTATCACCATCTAGATGCCATTAAAAAATGCTTCTTCAATGATTTGATTAGTAACTGACGAGTCTAAAAGAAAATAATAAATAGAGTACAACTGTTCAGCAACATTAAAAAATAATAAAGACGAGTCTCTCATCCAATTCACGGAGAGACATTTCTTTGAAAAACAATAAAGCAGACTTGACAGTTTAGAAAGAAACAATTCTAAAATGCAACAACAAAAATACAGCACAAGAGTCAAGTCAGTTAATATTGAGGCCATCAGATTAAACTTACACATTGCACGAAGACTATTTTTTCCACTGAGAAAAATATCTCTCTGCATCACTCTTGATGGAGAAAATCCCTCCCAAGTTAGGAGTAGCGGCTTAGGCTGGAGACAAATTCTACATCAGGAAATTAGCTAGGTAATTAAGTATTTGTCTACAGGAAAAATAGCTACAGGCACAGATGGATTCCCAACCAAGATTTTTAAGGTTTTGGAAGTAATATCTTCTCCTGAGATATTTAGAATCTTTAATGATGTTTTTAAGTCAAGAGCAGTTAAAACTGAGTGAATCTGATGGAAATAATGTCACCCTTAAAGAAGAAAAAGCAGCAAATCTGTTTCCATTTGACATCAATATCAAAAATACCTTCAAATAATTTGGCAAACAGATTGGAAAACTGTATAAAGCAGTATTAGCAGAGATCAGGTTGGTTTCAGTACTGGCAGGTGGATAACATCTGGCAGCTTGTGGATCAAGTCATTAAAAGAATGAAAGTGACATCATTAAATGTCATAGAAGTTTTTGCTATAGTCAATGGGGATACTCATTATAAGTATGACATAATAGAGGAGGAGCAGATCTGAACAACTAGATCAGTGCAATCAGGCCAACCATTTTGCATAAAGGAAGAATTTGTAGACTTTAGAAGGAATGGGTAGACAACAGTGACCTCTCCCTTCCACCTCTGCTATTCAACCTGTTAGGGAAGGACAAGTATATCAGATCCAGACAATGATAAATGTGGAAACAGCAGTAATTAGCTAAGCCAGAGAAATGGCTAATTTCACTAGTGCAGGTGTAACAGGCAGCTATTGTGGTTTAACCCTTGCCAAAACCAGGGCAGCAGATTAAATTAAAGTTTTGAAAAAATCTATTGACAGGTATCTACTCATAGCTGACAGGAAGGTTAACACTGAAGAATACTCAAGCTGCCTTTTTTAGAGTACTAGCAAGCACATGAGTATGTCCATAACCCTAGCACCTGACATGGCTAAGCTAGTCTGAATTGTTTTAGGCTAACAACATCCAAAATACAAAACCACACTGGTGATTAACATACTGACTGACTGATGCAGCCAGTATCGTCTCCATGATCATATATTTTGCCTGCTTATATTTCCAAATACTTTTAAGTGGTAAAAATCACTTTTAGAAGTGCAGAATTGATAAAAGAAAATAAAAAACTTTTTCTAAGACATCAAGGACTCTTTGATTGCATTGCTTTAAGAAGTACGAGAATCCACTTGTGGGATTTTGAAGATGTTCCCAGAATCAGTTAGATGGAGCCAGGTGGGTCACAGTGTTGAGATATCAACTTCTACTTACCTCAGACATGTCTCTGCAGGTGACATGAGTGATAGAGTTCACCACTAATATAAATACCATTATAGAGACCCCAGCTTCAGTTCTTCTGAGCTACTACCAGGCCAGATACAGCTAGTGCACCTCTGCTGTATCGGTGTAGAAAATCCTGAAATATATCATGTAGAATAGACAGTACTAACTGGCATTTTCAGAAGATCCCAGTGGAGTTAAGTATCCAGATCCCATGAACTTTTCTACCTAACTCAAATAGCCTCTAGAAATTCCATCAGTTTTTACAGAGATGAAAATGACTTTGTTTTCTTAGCCTTATTTAAAATTATATTGCATTTCAAACCCATCAGTTGAAATTTCTGTCAAAGTTTAAGAACCTTATAGTCACTCTTTCACCTTTTAATTCTCAACAAGATTTAACATTAAAACACAAACATTCTATTAGCTACAGTACTGTCCTTTCCTAAAGAAAAGTATCAGCACAGATATAATGAGGATATCCATGAATTGTATCAAAAATCAGAGAAGAAAAACTTTAGACTAAAATGTTTTACCTTGGGTTTTTGGTGGATTTTTTTATATTGTTAAATTTTTGGTGGTGGTGGTGGGTTTTTTTGTGGTTTGAGCTCATCAGTTTGTGGATTTTTTGTTTTGTTTTGTTGTTGTTTTTTTTGAAAACTTTTGGGGGATCCAGATGTATGAGACAGACATAGAAGGACTGTAATCCAGCTCTTCTTTTTTACTTTGACCATAGGGTCCAGCAGGCTCTTCAAGAACTTCCAGTTCCCAAAAGTTACTAAGCCTTCTTTTTCTCTGAAAAAGCAGCACTTGAAAGCACAACAAAGTTAACTGAAGGAAGGAAAGTAATTTTATTTTGATATGTTAAAAAAGGATTTATACAAATTTAATTTGAAAAAGTTGTTACTTCAAATCTCTGAGAAAGGGTAGAATTTGCAGAGGCAGAGATGTGATAATTAATTCTGTGGAAGGTCCAAGGGCATAATTTCAAAACATGGCAGTGAACTTAATAAGCCTGATACATAAGAACAAAATTAATTATATGAGTAAGTAGGGGAAAGGCTCCTGATAAGGAAATTCCCATTGTGTTTTGGTCCCCTAAATGGCAGGAGGGTGGCTTTATCTTCAAGATATTCTCTCAGCAGTAAAAGTTATTAATTGAGAAGTACCACAACAATTGCTTCTTTCAAGATAATTTACAGAGATGTATCACTGGATAGAGTGTGGTCTGACAGGTAACTTCATGCAGATATGGTAGACTCAACCAGAACATATATACATTAATTGGATCTTTAAAATGATGTAATATTGGATAAACAGTGAAATTACTACTTCCTGCACTAGTACTATACAAAGACTCATGTGCACGTGCCATAAAAATAAATGCCTTTAGCTCCGAAATGTAATAAGCCCTACTTTATTAATTATGGTCAGTTATCATGTGTGTTTAAAACCTGGTTACATAGATGAAAACTTCAAAGCTTTATTCTATAGAGGAATAAAGACCAGAGCCATAAAGACTTCCTCCAATATTTTGTTGAGACAGTAGCAAGTGGGACTTTGTTGTGGGCATGTGGAATTAGACCACATTAACAAAAGAAATTTGTGCAGTATGCCAAGAAGCTATTTATCCTGGTGCTGGAAGAGCAGAGCACATAAACATGTGGAACATCATGACAATATCCCCATTACCCAAACCTCTAAGCAAGTATAAAGACACGGATTGATTTTGCTCAAAAAGAGCAGAATGAAAATTGTAAACCAGCACTATGCAGGGGTATCCTAAACTAGATTGAAAATGAACAGCTGGGAAGGTATCAACCATCCAAACAAAATCATAAGATTTGAAACATGTTACCAAAAAAATAATAAAGCCTTTTTTGTTTTGTTTTTAATGGCACAAGCAGTAATAATTTGTTATTTTGCTCCTGTCTTATCACTATTTAAGAAAGCTGAAGATAGAAGAAAATTTCAGGGAAAAAAAGTCAAATATCAAACAGATACCCATTTTAAAAATCCATTGGTTTCATAGGACAGTTACTGTATTTTCCTCTGTAACACACAGCTTTGTCTGCCAAATAAGATTATTTTTATTTGTTTCACTTCTGCCTGCCAATTTAGAACACACTCAAAGAATTTCAGCACATTCATCAGGCTTAATATTTATTTCAGCTTGTACTTTCTCTGCTGAACTATTTCTCAGCTCTCATAACCCTGGTCTTATTCAATGTTTCCTCTCTCTTCAGCTCAGAAAATATTTTAAAATGCAGTAGAATACAATATGAAAAGCAAAAGTAGATCAGAAGGATTTTTCCTGACAAAGTCATTCTGACATCCACACAGTATAGTACATTACCAAGGGAAGTTCAGGAATGGAGTAAGTTGCTAGGAAATGTCCCTGTAATTCACAGATTGAGATTTTCGTTCAATTTTTGATTTACCAGGATTCACAAGCTTTTCTTCTTTGTAGGCTCTGTGAGGAAGAATGGATTGGAAAGACAAGGGCATAACAGGCACAGCTGCATACAGGCAGCAAACAGTTCAGCTACGCAGGTTTGATGCCTGTATGCCTGAAATGCCAAAATGGCATTCGCTTAACCAACTGCAGTACAAACCCACCAGCTACTCTTTAAAACTTTTAAATAAGCACTGCCATCTTTGTCACTGTAGCCTTTGGAGCACAAGGAGAGGCTCTGGAATTACTCACTAAGCACCCTCTTTATCTTCTCTTTGAACTTTCCCTTTTCCATGCTAAAACTGTTCAGCTTGTAATGACAAACACTCTGATTCACGCTGCTCAGTGTTACCTAGCTACCTGCCTGAGCCCTAGTCCCAGTCCACCCCGCACGCCTCAAGCCCTGGCTGCTTTTGCGATTTCAGGTTCAGTTTCATTAAGTGATTCCCGATGATTAGGATGGCTCCCTTGTCTTGTTGTTGACTTCACAGGCTGAGGCTATTTGGCCCATTTTATTTTCTCTAGCTTGCTACCAGTTCATCTAATAAGCTCCAAAAAATGTAGGCACACTTGATAGTGGTCTTGTCTTACCAAGAAATCTAGCACATGGTTGTTTCTCTTCAGCTTATAAATACTGCCTATAGATTAACAAGTTATTCAATGAAGCCAGTCCTCCCTTCCCCTCTCCTCCCCTTCTCCTTCCTCTCTTTTTTTGCAGTGGATTGCATCCTGGTGGGCATCACCTTCATATTTTCTTTAAGATGTCCAGCAGAAACATCTGAAATAGTGTTTTAATATTCCAAAGTTAAATGGCTTCTCCTTCTAAGAGCCCTGCCTGACAAATAAGTCTCTGAATAGCAAAAAAAAAAAAAAAAAAAAAAAAGCTGTTTGTCCTGAAAGGATCTGGAGGCCAAGCGAATCTGTTCTCTAGGGTTCTTCTTGTCTCTTCCCCAGCAGCTGAAACCAGACTCAGTAACAGGTGCAGGCAGAAGGGACTCTGTCTTTTTCCGTGCTAGAAACACTCCAAAGAGGATCTAGGTAATGGAGAGAGGTTTGCAGCAGGTGATTTGAACTCTGCAGTTTCTCTCTGTGATCTGAAGTGCCAACAGGACCTTGGCTTACATGCTGGAGGTCAACACACCTTTCCTCCCATTTTCAGTACATGAAAGATGCTGACAACTGAAAAGACTGTCCCTGCCCATCCTCAGTTTCTCAATTTGAATGGTAGTTGATCAGAGAGGAGATACATGTCCAGATCAATGATGAAGTTCCCATAGCCGGCAATCCACATTTGGGTGCTTTTCCAAAAAAAAAGCCTCACAAAGAAAAGATGGAGATGTATCCAGATAAATAATCAAGGACTCTAAAAAAACCCCTCATTTCACATGACGGCCTTTTTTTTTTTTTTTTCCTTAAACTTGTTTCTTTACAACCTCTTATGTAGAAACATGCAATGTCTGAGATGTAAACAAGCTTGGACCTAAATTTGAGGTACTTGTAGGGTGCCTTCACTATCAAGGCTGTAAAGGCATTCAGTGAAGAAACAGTAAATAACCTTGAAGAAAAATATCTTTTTAGCCTCTATGCAATTCACCACCTTTCATATTTGCTTGTAACCCCAGAACCTATCACTAGTTGTCATAGCTACCAAGGGGGCAGATTTGCAAAGTTAAATACCTGCCAACATCCATCTAACAGAAAGATAGAGTAAGTCTTAAATCTGTAGTTTTTTTCACCAGAAGTTAATGAATGCAGCCAATTTGGGCATCACAAGGCACATAAACATTAGAAATATAATGATGTAAAGAAAATAAGTTATGACAAGGCAATTTTAAAAATGTGCTTACAATCACCGATCCAACCCAAAGAAAACAAAAACAATCATTTCACAAAACTGAAGTGTGTGCCACAAGAATGTACTGCTGGCTGGCCTTTTCAGAAGAATTCTATTGTTCGAAGTAGCTGACACAGCCAAAAGATATAACAATTTTATTACATTGGCTTAATGACCAGTAAACTTCTCTGTGTACCATAAGATGGAGGAAAAACTACAGGATTTTGAAAAGAAGAAAAATCTGCAAACTGAAACATTTTGTCTGCATGCCTTAGATATGAATCAGTCCAAAGGAAATATTAAATATAGAAATAAATTACCTAAATTTCATCAAAGGCCCAACATATACCTATTCATTTCTACAACTAATTAGTTATAGACAGATATAACAGCAGAAGTTTTGGAGGTCTGTGCTTAAGGTAATTGCAAAAGGCATGTAAATTTAGACAGCTAGTCAGTGGAAAAAAGGAAGACATGATTAATCAACAGGATTAGATAGAAATTTTTTTCTTATAATTGCAAGGAGCAACAGCGCTTTAATTGTAGCATTGAGAGAATATGTCTTTCAAATGCTAAATTATTCATCATGGTAGATACTTGAATGATCTTTTCTTAAATCTTCATGTAGGAGGTACAAATTCTACAGACAATACTTAAGGGAAGACATTGAAAGAAAATGTCTATGAAAAATTTAAGTGTCTCTCATCTGCCTAGACTGATAAATAGAAAATATGAAAATGGGGAAAAAAATGAAAAGAAAAACAACAACAACCACCTTAAGGGAGAGCCGTGATTTGTGAAGCCTATTTCTTAGAACAACAAATAGTGAGTCATCATAATAGAGTAAGAATTAGTCATTCTTTGCAATGCTACAGTGCATCCTCTGCATGAGTTATGCAGAAGATATGCTGAATATGGACTAGACTCTAAATCAGGGCATAAATGGCTGATTTTTAACAAAAATTCAGTATACTGCAGCATCAAGCCATTAACAAAATACAAACTGGATTCAGGCAGTCAACTCAGAGATGCAGTTAATCGCAGAGCCTGATTCTAACATCTCACACAGGCAAAGTTACCCTGGATTATACCAAAAGCTCTTACCCGGATGAGGATGACAAGAAAAGGATTAGGCATTCTTTGCAGAAACCAGTAGACTAACAGCTGATGTCATCTGTCAGGATTACACTAGTTATCTGGCTTCGTGATGATATTTTTATAGGCAAATGGGTCATGATTGGGCCAAATAATCACTTTTTTTTTTAAATGTGGAAAGTAGTCCAGCTTATAAATATCTAAACCAGAATATTTTATTCTACACCAAAATATCTTCATACATGAAGGTATACAAATAGATTTACTTTGGGAAAAAATATCCCAGATGTATTCTTGAATAACTTAACGTGGAATACTTACCAATGAATTAAGGCATTTTTAAAAACTCACTTTTAAAGGCAATTAAGTTAAGCTTGAACAAGACATTCTTATTTTTCTGATGCACAAATGCTTAGCATATATTGTATTTTAAATTTACATTTTACTTGAATGCTAGTTAACATTCAATGTAAATAGAAATCATGTATTTTCACTTTTTAGCTTAACCTACTTCCAAAGGATATGGAACAAAAAACCCCGCACATTTGATGGAGGATAAGTATGTTTTTATAGAGGTAGATGCAACAGTTTAAAAGGCCATATATCATAACAATATATTTCTTAATTTCCATATATGGACAAGACTTTGGTATCTGGAGACTGACAATGCTACCTACATTAGTTCTATAAATAAAGACATTTGTAATCATTTGTAAAAAAGCATCATAAAAATATGCCAACAAAACACAAGATCAAACAAAAACCAAAGCATATTCAAAAGATGGAATTAGAGAAGCAATTCGCAGTTGTTAGTGAACTAAAACAGGTTTGTCTGGCTGTGGAACACACGTTACATCTTGCATTGCAGGCATGAGCTCAGTAAAATACAATTAAAGAATTTGAGAACAGTTGTAACTCCGTAAGAGACAAAGCGCACCCCAAAGCCCCCAGTCTTTACAGTGGAAGAAAAGTGTTTGCCTTGTAGGAACATTTTGCAAATCTCTTGCTCAACTGCATTTCTACTGCCTCTGAAAGGCCCAGATTGTTTCTTCTCATCTCTCTGCTACTGTGCCAGTGTTTTCTGTTTGTTTCCACTAGAACTAACACAGTCAACAAACTAAAATGCAGCTGACTCAGTCTGACCAGGAGTGCTTTTTCTAAATCCCGTTTATATTTATGACATGTTCAGGTTTATGCTGTGCTTGGTATATGTTCCAAAATGTTTCAGTTGTTAAAGAAGAGCCAAGTTAGCCAAAAGAACAGTTTATCTACATAAAGAAGTGATACCTAGAAATCCTGCCAAGTGAGAAAAAGGTCAGCTATTTAAGCAAGCAGTGAAGTTAACACTTCCTGCCCTAGGCCTGTTCAGACCTATTGAGTTTGAACTGTAAGTCTGAAAAGGGAAAAAATAACATTACCCTTGTCCTGTTTCACCTGACTATTTCACAGCTGACTTTTTCTGTATTTTTTGAGGACTCTTTGCACGGTGGGTGCTTTTTACTGCTATTTCCCAAAGTGTTTCATATTCTAACTCAGCTTTTTCTACAAGTAAAAAGGTTTGAATATAAGGGAGGCAAAGTGCCCTTTTTTTGAAATATATGTTTACTTGAATGAATTTGTAATCATAATTTTTTTAAGAAGAGTTACAGCTAGATCCACTGAATAACTGATTCAGGATTTAGGCAGAGTACTCGGAACACCACTGCTCGGTTTTGGGGCTTCACCTCTGAAACTCCCAAGCTCAGGTGCTAGTGAAACCTGGAGCTGCTCAGAATCTGTCTGATTCCGAAGTTCCCAGGTACCTACAGCAACAACCCTGTAGATGGCCAGAACTGCCCATCGTTCTGATGCCCAACTTAGCTGCTGAACAAAGTAACTAGGATTCAAGAACAAGCTGTTTCAGCCCAAGCCCTCTGGGAGATGCACATTACACAGTAGGCACTCTTAAAGCTCACCTAACCTTTGGCTACACGTCACGTTATAGTATCCTCTTACAGCATTTCTCTTATTTTTAATACTTCTTGTATTTCTTGTTTTGCAGGAGAAAAGCTTACACAGGATGGGTGGGGAGTGCCTCCAGCCAGCTTCACAGCTAGCCTGGTGCTGACAGCACCTTCCTAGGAGAGAGATAGGAGATAACGTTTTTGACAGCCTAAGGCTGAGGAGGGCATGCAATTCCTCTCTCCTGTTTCCCTGGCAAACATTCCACGTGGCTATATGGCTTAAATCAAGCCCAGCTACCATTTTCCTCCTCCTCCAGTCCAGTTTCAAGCCCTTTCTCTCAGTCACTTGTCTCAGCTCTGGGGATGGCTCCAAACTGCGAATCTGAGGGGAGCAGAAGAACTAGGCACTTGAATAGCATGCCTTGGCTCTGTGCACAGGCAGGATTTCGCTTTCTGCACACCTTCCTGATGGTGCTAGGAATTTACTCAGCAGTAAGGCTGTGATTTTCTCCACATGGCTCGTCCCAATGCCTGCTTCTCAGTATGCACCGTGTGGAGACCTTGTAAGTGTTAGGTAAAGTACTAAGTTGTTTTTCCCAGGTCAGGTAAGCTCCACTGCTTGGTGGATAAGGAGGTCACTATTCCGCATGTCTTCTCTCTCCACCCTCTTGCCTGGCTGCCACTGACCATTTTTTTTCAGACCACGCCCTGCAATCGCAATTGTGCACCCTTCTCCATTAGAACTGAAGTTGTGTCAACCTCTAGGTTCCTCAGCTAAAATAAGAGGTGCCACAGGAGCTATCCTCAAGGGATTTGTGGCCTTTTCAGGGACCTCATTATTAGAAAAGTTCAAAATACGTTCCTGAGTTCAAAGCCAAAAAGGACATACAGAAAGAATTCTTTACAAATTAAACTTCTCAGCCTGAATTTGATACAGCACGCAACTGAAAGCACCGCTTTCAAAAGAGTGATTAGGCCAAATTGCAATAATTGACCGACCTCAGTAGACTTAATGCTGGTAAATACTGGTTCCATTTTTCCCCTAGACAGCACAAAAGTATTAATCAGACCACATTGTTGGAAACCATCTCACCTTTTTGTGTGTGTCGATGAAATAGGAAACATTAATAAGATTTTGAGATATAGGAGAACTAGACTAAATTGAATCCCCTATAGAAAAGCTAGTGCCCACTATGGTCAAGGTTGTCTCCTAGATTCAGTATCAAATTCAGTACTATATACTCACTCCCAAAAGAGGATGGCTGATAACTGAAATCAAAGCAATAATAAAGGAGTTATTCATTTGCTGTCTGATTGGGACTCCAAATTCTCATCAAATCAGGAGCAAATACAAAAAGTGAGTCTGATCACTTCTATTTTAGGTGGGTTTTTTTTTTGATTTGTATTCAACATGCAGATATGGAAAGATGTTTTCTTTTTGAAAAACATGACTCAATTTTGTTGATTGTTGAAAATTAGCTTCATGAATATTTCAGTAAGGAAAAAGCATTTCATCAAGTATTCACTGACTTCACAGAGCTAATACACAATTGACTTAAAATAACTTATGTTTACAAGGCTGCATTATGTGGAAAAAGAGCAACTTGGTTGGTCCAAAGCTGGGGGTTATTCATCACGGATTTCAAAGCAAAAGATCTCCAAGACTTTTGGAGTCAGGAAGAGAGAAAAGTATGGCAAAAGACATTCCCTACCATGCTATGTATTTTTCAGAGTAACGGGTCTGGGTCGGGTGCAGAACTTCTGAATAGGGTGCCTGAATCCATTTTGGCATTTCAGTGAAAGAACTAGATAAATTCAGATAAAATGCTAAGAATTTTTACCAATTTAACAATACTGAAAATAAAAAAATCACATTAGTATTTCTGATGATGCATAATCTGTAAGAAGATTTCCTTGGGAAATCACAACTTTGTGACTGAGAACCAGAACAAATTTGACTACCAGCTTTGAGAAGTACAGTTCCTGTTTAGCATACTGGCTGGGACCCATTTACTAAAAACTGTCACCATATAAAACGTTAGAAAAATTCTGTTGGCTGGGTTTGAGTCAATACATCAAATCTAGAAGGCATGAAGATTTCAAATACAAAGGGCTTTTGTCATGCTCTTACTCCTATTTTGAAGACACAGTAAGAGTCATTAGCAATATACTAGGCTTTTTACAAAAGCAAGCCACCATCAAATCTGTTAGGAAATTCATGTTATAACAGTAAAAGATCAGACTCAAAAAAAAAAAAAAAAGTAACTTAATGCTATGTATAATTTCTTAATATTTCCCCTTTATATTCTACACTTTCTGAATGGCAATAAACAATACAGTTTCTATGAACATTAGTAACAGTATTTTTAATTACTATGCTTACAAATGTAACACTTTGGCTTGTTACCTGTTAGATTTCATAGAAAGAAGGGTGTCCAACAACCTTTTTGTTTATGTATAACACACCACGGAGGCCAGGGCAGGCTCCAGAGGTCTGAACAACTAAAGTAGAGGCAGTATTTAAGCTTGTGGTTTTGAAATTATGCTGCTAAAACTAAATTCAAAGACACATAATAAGATTTTTGTCATAAACCATATTACTGAAAAGTGTGACCACCTCAGGAAACCAACTGGTCTTACAAATTTATGCCATCTTTTCAAAAAGACCTATCTAGAAAGATATTCTACTGCTGTAGATAAGTAAACTTATGCCGATTCTCACCAGAATCTCCTCTAGCTTGAGCTGATAACAGAAAAAAGATCTCCTGTTGAATGTGTAACTCAAACTTTCTGGATGAACAAATTCAGCATAAAACAAAGAATTATTTTCAGTTTTACGACAACCTTGGGCTACAGAGAAATGCCAGTTCTTGATTAGAGGGTTATGCTGATATCTTTGTTATGTTATGTTATATTATGTTATGCTATATTCTATTCTATTCTATTCTATTCTATTCTATTCTATTCTATTCTATTCTATTCTATTCTATTAATGAAGGCATTCACTAAAACGAAGGGCAACTAATATTTCATATAGGATGTCTGCAATGCTAGATTTGCCCAATGAAGTCTGATTCTGTAACTTTTTTTGACTGAAGAGTATATCCTACAGACTACACACATTTCTAAGCAAACATATTAACCCAGTTGATTTTATCTGCTGAAGTTTTAAATGCTTTCCATATTGAAGCCCAGCAAGGGCCGACTGATTGGTTGTAGTTGGTGTGGGTGCCAATTAATATATTTATATTCGTATATTTCTGAGATTGTACTGCATCCAAATTTTTTCATTTTCATCTTTGACTAAAGCGTTCGAAATTTTCTTTTTATAATTGAATTCAAGAATTATTTTCGAGAAATATCATTATTCCCACTGCATATTTGGCAGAATGACAAACAAAACAATGCAGTGCCCAAACACACTTCAAAATCAGTATTAAATTGTGTAATACAAGCTCAGCTGGACTCAACAGCAGAGACAAGTAATTCTCTCCCTCCTTCTATCACTACTCCCACTCCAGACAAGGGAAAGTTCATGTAATCAGCAATGACAATATATAGTGGACTCCTAGGTATTCACACGTGCTACCTGAGAAGATCAGACTATCGTTATGTGTTGGCATAGATTTGCAATTAAGGCTAACGTGACTTTTTTTTGTACCAAAAGAATGCAACTAAACACTGAAATGGTGCTGATTTGAGATACTATTGACTAGTTTGTGTCATAGAACTCCTTAATGAAAATCATTTTCTTTCATAGCAAGCTTTAAATGTTATCAATCAAAACCCAGCTGCCTATGGATGTGGACACCCTTTGAAATAATATGCTATCAGGATAAATAAGGACACTTCCATTTCTCAGCATCAATGGAAAAGTGCTCAAAGCTTTTGGCTGCCTGTTTGTAAATTTTAATGAGGCTTGGATTCGTCTCAGAAGGAGGCAGCCTTAGTTTTTAAAGTGATTAAGACAAGTCAGTACAATATTAGAAAACAGTACAAAGGCATGAGTGATAGTATAATAAAGCACTTTGATGAAGCTACGTTGGGGAGGGAAAGTCAGCATGTGTAAACTTACTCCCACTATTTCCTCTCCTATGCTACAAAATTACCGACTTTGGATCTCAGTTTCCAATGTCATTTTCACCTTTTGTTGCTAAATAGTTTGTCATATGAAATAAATAGTATAAATAGAGGCCGATTGTTGCATTTTTTCAGATGGAGAATGATTTGACAGTTCTTAGCCATCAGACAATTACAGGCCAGACTTAAGTTAATTTTGGCTTTGAAAGATGTTTGCTTACTTTAATTACCTTAGTAGGGTAGTTAAACCCCAAATATGGTTTATCCTTAGCAGAAGCTAATCCGTTGGCAAACCCTTTGAGGTTCCCAGTCTTACCTCTGCTCTTCAATTCCACCAGACACATGTGCACGTCTAAGTACCACAGTAGCCCTGCAAAGTCTTTGTCCCAGTTACGGTCAATAAGTGGAGGAAAAAGCTGCCCTGGCTGGGCAGGATCCTATTCCAGCCTCTTTGCTTGCTGTATTTCTTACATTTTCTGTATTTCCTAGCTGTTGGCAGGCCTATGCATCTTATCTGCAAGATGGAGAGCATCACTGCTCACTGTCGTAAAAAATAATCATCACAAGACTTGTTTCTTCAACATACTTGATTCCTTCCACAAGCCAGCTTTCAGGGCTTTGTGCAAACTTGAGCTCTGCTGATGTGGGCTCAGGAAGAAACAATAGGTGAAAAAAAAAGTCAATATTTGTTGAATAGAAAAGGCCAGCTCTCCACATAAGGTTTCCACAGCCTAGAGAGTCATGTGGAGTGAGAAAGGTCATGAACACTGTTCTGTAATCATTAAAACATGGTTGCTTTAGATGAATGCTGTAGTGGCTACAGAAGATTAACACTTAGAGCAAAAAGCCAGTCCTTAGGTGGTCAACCTAGGGGCACTGGATGAGCTATTAAAGACCTGGGAGCTGGGAGTAAGAAGGGTATCTCTTTGGTTGCTGCAGGACAACCCAGGACTCCCACACGTTGAGAGAACAAACTGATTTCTCCCATTCCCTCAGCTCCATTCTTCAGCACAAGTGGCTCCCCGCCATGCTGCCATGTCCCTTTCTTTCCTGGAAAAACATTGGATGTGATGGTCCTTCATTCAGCCTCTCTTCTGCAGTTCTTCCTGCTGGAAAAAATGGCTTCTAGCAGATGAGTAGAAATGAAATGGCATGACAGTTCCTATCTTGATGATAGGGGGCAGAATATGAGTTGTTAAAATCATAGAACCATAGAATGTTAGGGGTTGGAAGAGACCTCTAGAGATCATCTAGTCCAACCCCCCGGCCAGAGCAGGATCACCTAGGGCAGACCACACAGGAATGCATCCAGGGAGGTTTTGAAAGTCTCCAGAGAAGGAGACTCCACAACCTCTCTGAGCAGCTTGTTCCAGTGCTCCATCACCCTCACCCCTCACAGTACAGAAGTTTCTCCTCATGTTGAGGTGGAACGTCCTATGCTCTAACTTAAACCCATTATTTCTTGTTCTATTGCTGGGCACCACTGAAAAGAGATTGTCCCCTTCCTTTTGACATCCACCCCTCAGATATTTGTATATATTAGTAAGATACCCTCACAGCCATCTCCTTTCAAGGCTGAACAGTCCCAGTTCACTCAGTCTCTCTTC
>VWZK01005557.1:33046-50960 GCA_013396935.1 Baryphthengus martii | reverse complement strand
TTGCTTTGCTTGTGCTTCACAGGGCCTTTTCCTCTCTGCTAGCTTTCCCACTTCTGTCTGGTTCTGGCAGCCTCCAAGGGGCTGTGAAGGGCTTCTCTGGCATCGCCAACTATGTCAGGAGATTATTGCTGCCTTTGGAGCCTGCGCAAGTTGCAGTACTGCTTTCCCAAGGAAGCGGGAGGGGAAACAACTCCAGATGGTTGACATTTCCCACACTTGCTGCGCGATGAGGAAAGCCTTGAGAGGCGGGACAGAAAGATCCCACCCTCCTGCTAGACCACTGGCACCCTTTTGGTGTTCAGCCCTGACTAAGCTTCTTAGGAAGAAGCCGGGGGTTAATTATCTGCTGTGCCTGGATCCCCTTCCAGGCTTGTTTGAGACAGGCTGTATTCTGCCCTGAGAAGTATCCCACCAGGAAGGTACAGGGCTCACTCTATTTTTCAGACAGGAGAATGTACTATTTTTCAGTTAGTATTTTTCTGTTAGTATTTTTCTGTTTGTGTTATATTTGCTTAATTTAAGTTTCATGTTGTAAATATTATTCCTAAGGGAAAAGGCCTTTCTTCACCCTTCCACCCCACCCCGTTAAACCTTACTGTCCTAAAAATGTAATTTGTGTATACTATAAACACAGGACCAGATGGGACAGATACAACAGTGTTTTAGTCTATATTTCTCTCTTGTGAGAGAGCTTCTGCCTAGTGAAGCTAATGACCTAACCTATTCTAGGGAGGCTACATGGTAGTGGTATTGTACTTGCATATATCTTTTCCTTATTCATTTTACAGTACAGAAGTAATGAGGACTATTAACAGGAGATATGGTGCTGACAAGATTTTTATTCAGATTTAATTTTTCCGAAGCTTGAGATCTAAAATGGCCTTGATTCTTTAGGAGTAAGATAATGCTCCTACAGCTCGTAGGAGTAAAACTGGTTGGTTCTGCAGTGTCCTGATGGTTTCCATGCTAGTTACCTTACTCTCTGTTACCGTCCTGTCAAGTAATTGTTATGAATTCTGACTGCATTTACGGAAATGTTAACTGCATGCATTTAAATACACAGAAGTCTGTATAGTAAAAAAGAAGCTGTATACATTTGCACTTCCTGTGTGTGTTATGGTATATACGTAAAACAAGCAAAAATGTATTAATGAATACAATTTAAAAGGAAACCTGATATAAAGGACACTATATTGTACAGTTGAAAAAAATGGGTATGAGAAGCTTAACTTTTAAATTCATTTTCTTTTGAATATTTATCTTTATATATTCATTCCTGAGCATCAAATTCTAAAAGTTACTTTTCTGGCACAAAACTGCTCTTCAGTGTGAATATACATACATCTAGAGTACCCATGTAACTGTTGTATCCAGCAAACGGGGAGGAAAAAGGGGAGCCTTCCAAACCCTACTGTAATAATAGAACAAAAAAATCATAGATACCAGTGAGTGTGTACAAGTACACTTATGAAGTCAACACACACTCAAATGGATGTGATTAATTCTGAAAATTATAATTGTTTTGGGAAGATGCTTTTCAGTATTCTGCTATGTGAAAATAGTTTGAAGGTAGTCGTTTGCATTTTGCAGTGCTGTAAATGTTCAGTTGTCAGGGATTAGTTTCTAGCTTTTATTGTTTCTTATCTGTGGTAGTCATGCCTGCTGTTCTGAATTTATTTTTATTTCCTTCCTGTAATACATTTTGTTGCCAATTTGTTAGATTTTTCATTTCTAAGTAAAGCTTTCAGTCCCATGCTTTCAGCAAATAAATTTAAAAAGTGTAGTGGCTTTAATGATATCATTCACTTGGGAGGTTGTTGTTTGTGTTCTAGAAATGATTTGTGTGGTCTAACTGAGCTGGTGTAACTATATTTAATACTAACTTGATTACTACTTCTGTGCTGTTTTTCAGCTAGAGTGTTCACTCAAGTATACTCACTCGCTTCCAGTGACTCCACAGGCTCCCGCTGACTATGGTAGGATTTGCAAGCAATATATCTAATTGCACTTTTCATTATGTAGTCAATTGGGATATAAGTTAATTGCACAGTTTTGCTTTTATTTTAGGGATACAGTAAAAATTGATTTTCTATCCTTCTGACATTCACTAACTGGACAGCACAAAACTGCTTCAGCACAGATGAATGCCCAATGTTTTTAGTAGCCAACTTTCCCACTGCTGTAATGGTGGAACCAGTTTTTGTCATCATGTGTAGCTAGGTGATGTACTTGTGGATGCAGAGTCATATCTGTCCTGCTTCTTTGAAAAGCACTCTTAGTAAAGCTGTGGATTTGTGCAATAAATGGTTTGCATGTTGCTGATTTTTTTCATTTCCTTTCACTCCTCATCTTGAAAGGCCCAGACTGGTTGGCAGTGTTCACAGCAACTGAGAGAAGTGCATTTGGTCCTGTGAGCACCTCTCCACCTGATTGATATAAATATACATTGGAGCGGTTCTCAGAAATTGCTTTGGGGCTCCCTGAAAACAATCAAGTTGAAAGCATAGATTGCTCATAAAAAAAATTTCACATACCCCATTAAACAGTCAGTATATCATGTCTTTCTGTCTCTTCCTTCCTGTCTGGATGCCTCAACCTGTTCACTGGCTTAGTCATACAAGCTTTTGCTTTGTTAGCCCACATTTCTCTGACTTTTCACCAGTTGGCTACAGTTCCCCTGTGGCAAGCAGCCTGGACTAGCCATAGCCACAGATGACATACTCTATGTGACTCTGTATCCATGAGGCAGCTGGTATAAATTTGCCAATATATTTACTGCTTTTGAAAGATTACCTACAGATATGGAAATCAGATCATTTCATAATTCATAGCAAATGAGGTGTATATTGGCTACTTGTGACTTGGAACCCTTTCCAACTTACGACTTGTCTGATCCACTGCAGTGAGAGGTAGTTCTACCTAACACCTCTAGCTAGAAGCTGTGCTGAAAATTATGTGCATGTATAGATCTTTAAGATTTCTGTCAAATTTAGGTGTGGCAAATGACAGAGTTACTTCACCCCACTGTTTGTCCCATTAACTTCTTGGAGATACTTGCCCACTGTAGTAAGGCCAGCAAAAAGGTAACCAAGTATCCGTAACTGTGGGGACACATTTACAATTGGGACGCCTCTAAGTGATTGCTTCAACGCTGAGCATTTGCAGCCTGGAAAGTACGGTAGATCCTCAGGAAGGGTAAAATCAGGGAATGGGCTGTTGGTCTATGTTAAATATTCTGCTGATTTGTAATTGGCTTGCTGGTTTTTTTTTTCAAAATGGGTATTCTAGGGGCAAACAGACATGGCTCTGATCTTTCAGTTAACGTGGAAGATCTCAGAGACGTTTTTGTTATCTATCTCTATTTAAGCACTGAAGATTATAAAAGAAGTCCTGAATGGCATCAATAACATTAATTGTAGGACAACGTAAGAAGAAATAACAGGAACCACATCCAGGCTTTCTTGTGCCCATGTTGATCTCTCAAAGGCAGCAGAGAAGATCATATGCAAACTATTAGCAGACTTCCCTGAAACCTCCAGCATCTATGGCTGCAGGATGGCTACTGTGACTGAAGATGATGGCTATCCAAGTATCTCCTGTTCCTTACAGTCACAAAGAGTTGTGATCCAGCCCCTTTCAGTTTAGCATCATTTATTCTTAGGTGTGTAAACACCTCCCAGTTGGATAAGGAAACTGCAAAGCTGTGGGATCTTCTATCAGAACACAATGGAAGGGGTGACAGTGCATGTAACTGAATCATAGAATCATAGAATGATAGAATGTTAGGGGCTGGAAGGGACCTCTAGAGATCATGTAGTCCAACCCCACTGCCAGAGCAGGATCATCTAGGGCAAGCCATGCAGGAACATATCCAAGTGGGTTTTGAACATCTCCAGAGAAGGAGACTCCACAACCTCTATGGGCAGCTTGTTCCAGTGCTCCATCACCCTCACAAGAAAGAAGTTTCTCCTCACGTTGAGGTGGAACTTCCTATGTTCTTACTTAAACCCATTATTTCTTGTTGTATTGCTGGGCACCACTGAAAAGAGATTGTCTCTTTCCTCTTGACACCCACCCCTCAGATATTTGTATACATTAATAAGATCCCCCCTCAGCCGTCTTCTTTCAAGGCTAAACAGCCCCAGTTCACTCAGTCTCTCTTCATAGGAGAGACGTTCTAGTCCTTTAATCATCCTCGTAGCTCTCCATTGGACTTTCTCCAGTAGATCCCTGTCTCTCTTGAACTGGGGAGCCCAAAANTATGACATCCACTGTTCTCCCTTCATCAACCCATTTGGTCATGCCTTCGTAGAAGGATAACAGATTAGTCAGGCAAGATTTCCCCTTAGTAAATCTGTGCTGGCTATTCCTGATAACCTTCTTTTCTTCCAATTGACTAGAGATGGCCTTCAGAATGAGCGACTCCATCATCTTCCCAGGGATGGAGGTGAGGCTGACCCACCTGTAGTTGCCAGGGCCCTCCTTCTTGCCTTTTTGGAAAACTGGAGTGATACCAATCCTTCAACCAGTCGCCCTAGCATCTTAAAGTCCTTTTTAATCCTCTTTAGACTTCTTTGCTATGATGACTATTAGTTAGAAAGAATGGCACTTTCCCCTTTAAAGTAATATTAAAATTGTGTGGTTTTAGTTAAACCTGGGTGCAATCAGAGAAAGTGGTCATTCAGATCTTGAGTTTGGATCAGCTTCTCTTCATGTTAGCAACCAGTAGAAAAGTTTGGAACTGAAATAGCATCTTGGAAGATTTTCAGAGATGGGTTTTAGGTTTATGCATCTCTTTTGGTAAAGGTCATCCTTGAGTTTTAAGAGATGATGTAACCAAAGCAATGATAAAATATGGTCTAAGGCATTGGTAGTAATCTTTGAGGTCTCTGAAGTCCTGTGGTCCTTAATGGACACACTGATGCTGAAAACCATATGTCCTTATGTTACTAATATCCGAGATGTGTTATTTTGGTCACTGAAGTCCTGTGAAGTGGTTGCAAGGCCTGTGTGGCTGGCTGCATGTGGTAAAGCATATTCAGAGTCATTACTGAAGGAAGTCCTAACTGGCATATCCAAAAGAAAGTTTGGATGTAGTGAACGGGATTTAAAAAGCTGTTTCAATTGCTTTTCTCACAAAGACAAGTAAACAAGCAAGTTAGGTGCTTGTTGATTTGTCTCTCAGAATAACCAGTATTTGGGAATAAATTTTCACAGACATACTGATGTTTTTATACTCACTGATGTGCTTTAGTGGGTGAACTTAGGGAGAATGGTGAGACTGAAAACAGTGTTATAAACAGAATCTGTGATAGGCTGTTATGCTGCTAATTCTTACTGGCGTGCATTGAGGTGATGCCATTAATCATAAACAGTAGACTTATGTATGAGTTGCGTTGATAGCTGAATGAGTGGCAAAAACATTTTTGCTACATGCTGTCACATTTTAGGAAAGCTGAGTAAGTCACCCGTGATCTGGAGATCCCTGTGATAAATTGCACTTTTGAAGCAGCTTGCTGTTGTCTAAATTGCTTTTAAAAGGTGTCATCTTAAAACAAAAAAAACCCACATAAACTCAAACCAATAATCTGTTTCTCCTCAAAATGTGACCTACTAAGCCAAAATCGTACCCATGTATGGCAAACAATAATGAGTTAGGAGAGGGGATTTTGACACTCATTACAGCTAGAAATGGAAACAATATGCAGTCAAAAAATCCAAGAGGGAACATTTCCAGTAGTATTAAAGTACTTGTTCCTAGACACAGTAGATCATGAGATATTGGATCTTAATCTCCTAGCATTCTTATATGCAAGAACACTATTTCAAGACGTATTAGAAAGCTTTGAGAATGTTTTAATGATTGTTCTCCTTTCGCTGACATTAGTTCTGGCTGATTACTTAAAAGCACTCTCAGTCAGTTGTTTAAATAGTTGTCCTTCAGCATGAGTGCATACAGTAAATACTGGCAGGTTTCTTGAGGAAGCCTTAACCTGTCAGTAGAGATACCATGACTAAAAGGTAGTGAGTGTCTTCCCTATTTCTGCCTGTTAAAATCCTTCCTTTCACACCCACTTTCCATCAGTGTCTCCATGGCCGTCTCAAACACATGTCTTCTGCACTGTTGTGTTCACCTGAGTGTAATAGTGGCATCTGGCTAAGGTATCGGAAGTAACAAGCATGCCCAGGTGTTAGAGATGCTTTGGATCTTGTACTTCTTAACAGGTGGCTGGGAGGGCCAGGGCACCACTAAAAAGCCTCTCCTAGGTATAAAACTAGGATTTGGGATTATTGCCCATATCTTATGCTTGTATTCACTGAGCTCTGAGTACAGTTGTTTTCCAGCCCAAGCAGAATTTGTGTGATTTGTGTATGCTGCCTCTAGAAGTCTGTTGGCTTGTGTGACTGTTACTGAGCTATCAGCAAAGTCATGTGTAGGTATATTGTGGGTTTCAGACAGTCCCCACTGAGACCTGTCCTGCTACAGCTGAAGTTCTGTACATGGCCATACTAGTCAGAGTGTATATTTCCTCTGCAGCCAAGCTGAGGTCATTGTTCCAAACTACAGGAGAGACATGCTAGGGCTCAAATACTGTGAACTCAGCTTTTACAGGGCCTCTCACTGCTCATGACATTTGGAGCTTGTTTTCTTAACCAGTGTACGTGATTTAAACAGGTCTGGCAGGCAGAAAACCTTGAAATCCCTGAAGTCAAACTTTATTTTCCCTTGAGAGAAATTTTAAGAATAAAGCATAACTGATGGAGCAATGAAAATCTGTCAAAGGAAGATGCATCTCTTGAAGAGATGCATCCTATCAACAAATTCTTTCCTATTTGTAGACCACGATGCCTCAGAGGTGCAAGCTGTTTTCATATTTTACAATATAGTTCATAACTTGCTCTGTCTTAATTTTAGGAGTTATTTTCAAGGTCATTTGAGTGAATAAAAGCTTAAGCATGTGAAGAAATTACCCCATGTTGTCAAGTTTAGCTAATCCATGGTTATCCAGTGATGTCAAAGTGATAGTTTCATTTGCAAAGATGTCTGAGTATCTGCAATGGCTAAAGGAGCTTGCAGAGACAGGGACCATGGCTGTCTGCCTAGTGCAGAAGTTATTTTGAGAATGTTAATGTATGCTAAAGCTGGTAAGTGATCTTCATAGTTTCATAGAAGTATATGCATCTCATCACACCTGTGAGTGAGCTAAGCTGTTGTAGAAAGTGATTGTAAAATTCAGACTAAGCTGGCTTGCAGTCCTACCTTGCCCGTCCCTTGTTCTGAAACTGAAATATAACACCTGTGAGGCCAAACTGTGGTGGGACAGGGTAGTTTTAACTGTGCCTAGGATCTTGTACAGGTCTCGTGACCAGGGAATGGTGGCTGTTGTTTAAAGATGACCTGTTAGTGCCTGAACTTAGTTTCCATCTGCTTAAACAAATGATAGTCCAGAATGGAGGGCACCGGTCATTTTAACTCATGTACGGAATGTCACATCCTGAGCCAGGTTTACTGTAGTGTCAATGACTGTGAGATGGAAAATCTACCTACCACTTCCTTCCCTGCAGTAGTACTGATGCACTAAACCACTGAGGAATTTAAATCAGTTTGGGGTTTTTTTTGGTGGAAAGATCCCAAGAGATGTTACAGACACAGCAGGGAGTTGCTTTGGTGCAGTCCTACTCAAATGTGTGGTAGCAAATCCTGCTTTTGTGACCTTCCCACAAGCTGGTGGGTTGTGCCTGCTTCTGGAAGACAGAGAACAAAAAATGACTATATCTATCTGCCATTCTATTTCCCCAGGATGATAAAAGCTGTAATTTTTATAGTACCCTAAATTATTCAAAGAAAAGTTCACTTCATTAAATTTTAGACATGGTGAAATTGCTAGGCATTATTTGTGAATACCTCAGAAGTGTGGACTGACAAGAGCTGAACCATCTAAGAATTGCTGTTTTACAGCAACTTCCAAAGAAAGGTACAGATTTGGCGTGAGAAAGTGCAGGACTTTTGTGTGTTAGGTAATTTTGTGTGTTAGGTAATCTGATTTCTATACACCCAATTATTTTAATTTCTTTTTTTTTTTTTTTTCCTGAAAAGAAAATACTATGACACCCACACAATCCCTTTACAATAGTGCTGGAAACATTCTGTTTTATTTTGCATCGTTGGATGCCATACTGAGTATTTCCTGTAGGGTTTTTTTTAATGCTAAGTATATTTTAATGAAATTAATGATTTAACCACATTTCAGTTAGAATCAACTAACTGGAAATAATTTAGTTTCCATGTCTGCTTTCCTTAATCCTGGTGTATAAATGGATATTAGGACTTCTGCAGTTCTGCAGCAGAAACTTTGTATTCAACCATCTTTGGTCTCCGTTTGAATGTGTATAAATTCTGGTAGTACGTCATGGTCCTGGCTGAGACTTGCCATATGTACAAATCAAGAGGCAGTCTCTGCTCTGAAGTATGTATAATCTAAAGAATGCTGTCAAACTGGATTTACTTCTCAATTTTCATTGGCTTTCTTTCAGTCTACTGTGCTATTAAAAACAGTTTTTGCTTGTAGAGAGTTACTATCAGCTCATTCACCTCAGATTTAGTTCTTGGCGTCGCATGTTTTTCAAAAAAACAAAGTTTCTATAGTCAGGCTTGCTGAAGAATTAAAATGTGCCTATTTTAAAAGTGACCTTCTGTTGCATGTTATTAGGGACACTGTCTTGAAAATGGCATTCTCGGGCTCAAAACTGAGAACCCAAAGTTCATTGACACCAACTGTGATATTCGTACCTAACTTGTGATATTTGAATGTTTGATGTTTGTAGCACTGAAGAAAAGATATGCAATGAAAGTTTATACTGCTATCTTGAAAATGAGCTATGGTAGAAATTGAGTGAAATGCCATACAAGAAAAAGAGGAATTCCAAATAATAATTTAATTTAATTTAATTTGTACGTGTCACCACTGTTGTTAACAAAACTGTCAAAGCTGACAGTGTAATGGACATGTGGAAATCCCCCCCGTTTTGTGCATACAGCCTTTGTGGATCTAGTAACCCTGCACTTTATTTTGGAAAAGAGCAGAAAGGTGACAAAACAGTAGGGACACCTAATATTTAGGAATGACTTCTCAAGTGGAATGAATATTTTGTGGTTTGAATTTTATGTCTGCAAAGTTCAGGTTTCTTTGGCCTGCTGTTTAGCAGTATGATTATGTGTCCTTGCTTCTGCCCTGTCTATTGTGAGTGCAGCTTTGAAGGGAGGTGGAGTAGGGAGAATTTTAAGCTTGCTTTGTGCCTCTTGTTGCCATCTGAGGAAAAGATATTGCTCTACATGAGACTATGTTCCAGAAGAAAGATCATACCTATTTATAGGAACAAATAATGAAAACTAGTATCAGCTCTATTTGGCAATCTAATATCTCCTCTATTATTCCAAGATTTATTTAACTTCTAGGATTTGTGAAAATACAGTTCCCACATGAAAATGTAATTTCAAACTGTCAAACTCCAAGGGGTGTTGCAGCAGACAAAGTATATACAATAGCAACATCTGTGCTCAGTTGAGTTCAAGATATGGACTGGCATTCTCCCCCTGGAGATACAATGAAAATAAGGACAAAAAAATCTTAGCCAATTAGTTACTCACAATGTAAGATTACTTACCTTGATTTACCAGATTTTCAAACATCTTTTTATTTCTAGGGTCTACATAAACTGCATCTAAACGACTGTAATTCTAGTATTCTTTCCATTAGTTGCATGTATGAGGCACAGAGGGTTATTATAAAGTGCAGGAACTGCTTCTTGTGTATCACCTATAAGCTCTGACTGCTTGGTTTAGCTCCATAGGATGGAAAGTCAGGCACATATAATTGTTCCAAAAAGTCTTTGCAGGGCATGTTTTTCCACACAGATCTTTTCTAACCCATTGAATAAGTAATTCAAGGCTTCTGGGGAGTCTGAGACACACCGCTAGTTATTACTGTGCACAAGCCACTAGTTTCTAGACTGTCTGAACTAGAAGGAGGAGATGATTCACAGTTGTAGAAAGGCAAAAGACCACACACAAGTAAAGAACAGAGCTGCAGCTGCAAAGGAATTCAATTTGTGCAACAGGTCAGAGTGAAAAACTGTGTGTGCCAATGGGAAGCAAGGAGATACATTGATACTGAGCAAAGGGGTTATTTTCATCTGTTTAGGAGCTGGTTTTCTCCCTTTTCACATCCAAGGACTTGTTGGGAAAATACAAACAATTCAAAAATGGAGAAGAGGCTTGATTCAGCATAGTTACAAATTCTGCTTTTGCAAAGATTTCTTCTCTTTGTATCCTTGTTGTACTATTTTCTCTGCCTTTCTTCTTCTGTTTTCTGTGTCCACAAGGTCAGGTAGAGTTACCTGAGATGACTTCAATACTAAAAGCAGCTCAGTGTCAGCAGCCCAGTGCGCCAGACAGACTCCTTCATTCTGCTAAGAGAAAAAGGCCTGTCCTTTACACACTCTAAATAAGTGTTGATAACATAAAGCCTGAGGGACATGATCTGTCTCTGCAGGGTTCCCAGATCAGGCTCTACTTGGTCTCTCACTTCCTCAACCATGTCCGCTCTCGGTCTCACATGCTCACACCTTCTTTTTTTGTCTCTTTGGGGACATGCATGACAGTAGGGCTAAGAATACTTTTGGCCGAGAGCTTCAAAGCTACCGCAGGAGACAGATGCATCATTCTCATTGAAGTTCATGGGAGCTGTGCATCTAAATTCTCCATGCTGCTTGGAGAGTTTCTTTGTAGTGGTTGATCTACCAATACCGCTGGAGTACTGTGATCCAAATAATGTACATGATCAACAATATCAAACTGATGAGCTGCTGATATTATCCTGGATGCTTGTTAGAATGCTACTTCAAGCTGCCCTGTGTAGCCTGGCGTGGCCCAGCTTTGTGCTGTCCTCTGCCCTTCCTGTCCCCTGCCTCACCTGAGCTGCCCTCCACGCCTGCCTGCTTGCCAGCTTCCGTTCTGGAGGAAGATCCTCCCTTTGCCCAGCAAAGCCCTAGTGCAAAACTGCTATGCAACAGGAGATCTATGGAATCAGAGTATCCGGGGAATGGAAAAGTTTTCTTCAGGTGATCGCAAGTCCTTGAGATCAAGGGGGAATATCAGACCTCCTTACGCTGAAATCCCTGTTACTATGTAGTGTCCCTAAATGATCTTGATCTCATGGAGGAGATCTGGCCATAGACACACTCTTCTTGCCTTGCTTGCAGGAGACTGCGCAGACTGCCTTGCTCCTCCCAGAGGCTCAGTGGTGTTTTGATGCCTTTTTTGGTATAAGTAAGAGATTGGCATGATATTATCCATCGCTAGTCTGCATATAATTTAACTGTTTTCAGTTTTCTAACTGCTTTACCTGTGCATTAGTCATACAGTCATTATGCTTAAAACAGATGGAAGAAGTATTTGTTAGCATCCCTGATCCTCTGTAGTTTTCAAAGACTCCATTTTATTGAGAATAATAAAAGTGGAATTAGGATGCAACTATCTCTGGTCTCAGTTTTATGCATGGATTTAGTGAACATCGTGTGCTGCTTTGTCTAAAACCCATTGTACTGCGATACTAACAAAAGTAATGCTAGTAGGAGAATTTAAAGGGAACAAATCCTAATTCCTCCATTAATAATGTTAGTGGTAGCTGATCTGGCATTTCTCTTCTTTCAAGTCATCACTCTGACTTAAGTTTCTTCCAAGTTCATTTTCACACACATAAAAATAAAGTTTTTTTGTAAAGACTGGACATAACAATACCTACACTTATTTGCTTTTTGGTTTTTTTTCCCCAGTGAAATCTGCTGTTCAGAACTAAAGAACAAATTTGCGGTACTGGAAACCTGAAAATAAATTAACTTCGATTTTGCATTTTTCCTCCTGTTTGGAAACGCAAATTCTCCCCCTTTTCTGTCCAACAGCAGTAATAGAAAAATCCCCAACCCATCCACCAAAAGAGAACATGACTTTGTGACAACAAGATTTTCTTTTGAATCTTTTTCTAATCTCTCCTACCACTGTGATTCTTTTATTTTATTTTATTTTCTCCATCTAATCTAAAAGCTGCTTAGATTGGGAGCTTTTTGAATCACCCTAGAAGGTGACTGGAAATGCCACATGGTTGTGGAAGCCTTCTAGGTTTTTGTTGAAGATGTGCTACTGCCAGCCTCCAGAATGACTCGTCCCAAGGGAATCACAACTGTATCAACAAAGCACTTATCTGTACCTGAGGCCTCAAATGTTGCAGACATCATAAAATACACTTCCTTTCTGATAGACTTTTGCATTGTTTTTATATATGCAAAAGAGCTGCCACAGTGTCATAAGTTGACTTAGTTGATGCTGTATTATACATTGAAACAAATATTATTGAGCTGCAGAGATGAAAAGCTAGTTGGATGTCCCAGGAGTGGAACAGGCTCAGAGTCACCTGGGCACGTTGCATATAGGATAGTAATTTGTGACTATTCTCTAACTTTAAGGAACCAAATTTTTAGACTTTGATTGTCTATAACTATTGTCCAATTGCCCACTTCTGTGTGGGTGTGAATGATGCTGTGAACCAGCCTGGTTTTCATGAGGGACTTCAACTATCCTGCTGTTCACTGGAAGGGCAACACAACTAGGCATGCAGAGTCCAGTAAGTTCCTTGAGTGCAGCCTTGACTGTAGTGACCATGAGATCTTGAAGTTCTTGATCCTACATGGAAGAAGCAGGTCAATAAGTAGGATTGCAACCCTACACTTCAAGAGAGCTAACTTTAGCCTACTTCAAAGGCCTACTTAGAGTAATCAAATAGGTTAATGCTCTAGAAGGTAGGGGGGACCATGAAAGCAGGTTAATATTCAATGAGCAATTCCTCTTAAGCTCAAGATTGGTACATCCCTATGAGTGAGAAATGAAGCAGAGGCAGAAGACCTGTGTGGGTAAACAAGGAGCTTCTAGAAAAACTCAAATGGAAGAAAAGTAGTTTACAGAATGTGGAAAAATGGACCAGCCACTTGGGAGGAATACAGAATTGTTGCCAGAATATGTGGTGTTGCAACAAGGAAGGTTAAGTCCCACTTGGAGATAAATCTGGCAAGTGATGTCAAGGACAACAAGAAGGGCTTCTTCAAGTACATCAGTAGAAAAGGAAGATTAGGGAAAATGTGGGTCCACTGATGAATGAAGAAGACAGGGTTACTGAATGCCACCTTTGCTCCAATCTTTACTGCTTAGACCAGCCCTCAGGAATCCCAGATCCTGGAGGTAGCAGAGAGTCTGGAGAATGACAGACTTTGCCTTGGTCAAGGAAGATCAGGAAGATCATTTAGGAAAGCTGGACATCCACAGATTGTAGAATCATAGAATCATACAAATCCATGGGCCCTTATGGCATGTACCCACAAGTATTGAGGGAACTGACAGATGTTGTTGCTAAGCCACTCTCCGTCATCTTCAAAAAGTTGTGGAGAACAGGAGAGGTGCCTGAGGACTGAAGGAAAGCCAATGTCACCCCAGTCTTCAAAAGAGGCAAGAAGGAGGACCCAGGAAATTACAGGCCAGTCAGCTTCACCTGGAGAAGTGATGGAACAGCTCAGTCTGGAAGTCATCTCCAGAAGAGAACATTATCAGGAGTTGTTTAAATTAGAACATAGGAAGTTCCACCTCAACGTGAGGAGAAACTTCTTTACCGTGAGAGTGACGGAGCACTGGAACAGGCTGCCCAGAGAAGTTGTGGAGTCTCCTTCTCTGGAGACTTTCAAAACCCACCTCAACGCGTTCCTGTGTGGCCTGCCTTGTGCGATCCTGCTCTGGCAGGGGGCTTGGATTAGATGATCTCTAGAGGTCCCTTCCAATCCCTAACATTCTATGATTCTATTCAATGTGGATTCACCAAGGGGAAATCGTGCTTGACCACTGTGATAGCCTTCTACAATAGCATTACTGGCTGGGTAGATGAGAGAAGAGCAGTGGATATTGTCTAGCTTGACTTCAGCAAGGCTTTTGATACTGTCTCCTCTAGTATCCTCGTAGGTAAGCTCAGGAGATGTGGGTTAGATGAGTGGGCACCAGTAGGCTGTGCTGCCATTCAACGAGACCTGGACAAACCAGAGAGCTGGATGGAGGGGAACGTAACAATTTAACAAGGACCAGTGCAGGGTCCTGCACCTGGCCATGCACCAGTATAGGTTAGGAGCTGACCTGTTGTAAAGGAGCTCCATAGAGAATGGCCTATGAGTCCCAGTGGACAGCAAGTTAACCATGAGCCAGCAATGTGCCCTTGTGGCAAAGAAGGCCAATGGTTCCCACGGGTGCATTAAGAGTAATGTAACCAGCAGCTCGAAGGAGGTTCTTCCCCTGCCTCTGCTCTGCCTAGTGAGGCCATACCCTCTGCTCCAAGCTTCAAATATAGATCAGATTGGAAGGAAGTGCTGTGTCCAGTTCTGGGTTCCCTAGTTCAAGAGAGAGAAGGAACTACTGGAGAGAGTCCAGCAGATGGCGGCAAAGGTGATGAGGGGACTGAAGCACCTTTCCAGTTGTGTCGAGTGACAGGGTAAGTGGCAAGGAGTGCAGAATTAGCATTGAAAATTCCATCTGAACACAAGAAAAAAAATCTTTACTTTGAGGGTGACGGAGCACTGGAACAGGCTGCCCAGACAGGTTGTGGAGTCTCCTTCTCTGGAGATACTCAAAACCTGCCTGGACACAATCCTGTGCAACCTGCTCTAGGCGAATCTACTTTAGCAGTGGGGTTGGACTAGATCATCTCCAGAGGTTCCTTCCAATTACTATCATTCTGTGATTCTGTGATTTTGTGATCAAGCTTGTTGCCCCTCTAACGTAGGTATGAGGGGAACATGTATAGTGAAGTATCCTCTGTCATGGGTGTACCCAACAGTGAGAGTGTAGTGACTGGAATTAAACCTATTTGTTCTGTAGCTGATTTATTGGAAAGTTGCTATATAGGGTTATTGTTCTGGGAAGTGTCACTATAGTGTATTGTCAGAGACCAGCCCTTTTTGAGATTAGATTACCCTGAGAAATCTGATCTGTATTTGAAGCTTGGAGAAGAGGATGGGCTAGGTGACCTCCAGAGGTCTCTTCCAGCATAAATTATTCTATGATTCTGTGGAAGGTTCCCTGATCTATTCAGGGATGTTATCCTGTAAATCCTCCATCTGACTATGTGTTATTCTTGGAGTGCATAGGCCACACAGAGAACATCAGTCTCTTCCATGCTAAATCTGGCAGGTGAAGAGACAAAAGCTACACTATGTGTGTAAACCATGTGGCCATACCACATCTTATAGGTAAATCTAGAAGGGTTAAAAGTGGTAAAAAGGAACGTTTCAGCTCTAAGAACACGACTGTTAAGAAATGCAGTGAGCTGGCTTTGCTGGGAAAAGCAGTGCATGGTGACACTTCATTATCCTGCAGCTGACAAAAGATACTGGATCAACAAGTAATGTTCACTTGGCATCACTCTGTGAGTGGTAGTGGATTAAAAGTATTCCTGTTTTTCAGCTACAGCCATCGTGAAATTGTTTATGATGGTGGCTTGGAATAGGAATGGAGCATTTAAGTTTGGCACATAAAAAGATAGAAAAATAATGACTTTGGAGCAAAACCTCTCCTCTACAAAGCTGAAAAGCTGTAAACTCACAGCACAAAGTAAAAGCAATGGATATAAAAATCTCTTTCCCATTTTACGGTATTTATTGTTTTATGATGAGGCATAGAGATCCTAGCTGCTGTTTAATAACCCCGGAAAATGTCATATCCTGGACCTTCTCTTTTTGCTCATCAGAATTTGTGGGGTGAAAATAAAATGTCCTGCCACAGTAGGAAAGAAGGGAGCATCTGCCTAATTTAGGCAGCTTCACACAGTCCCATTAAATCATCTTCCACTCAGCTGAATGCTTCATATATTGTAGCAGACTCTTATTAACACAATGGGCCAGACTTTGAAGAATGCTCCCCAAGGAACTACCGAAGTATGAGACTCAAAGAAGAGCTTTAAAAAATAGTGGGAATTGTCTGTTTGTTTTCTTTAAACTGTTAATCAACATCATATGTTATTACGAATGGGCAATTAAAAAAGACAATCTCAATTTTCAAGAGAATAATACATGTGACATCCAATAAAGCTAGTGTAAGAGATGTGCAAGTGCAAAAACAAATCAAAAGCTTTTCAGTCTATGAGACCATTGCTATGGAACAGAAGGGTCAGGGAAGCTGCAGGTGACAGAAAAGGAGGAAACTGTTTCATGACTATGGAAATAGTCTTAATTTTTGTGATAACATGATTGTTATTTCTCTTTGATTAATAGGACTTGCAAAACCGAGAGGGTTAGATCCCTAGAATTCCCTGGTACACAGTGTGTGTTCACAATAACATTTTTATAATTTTTTTTTATTACTAGAAGTGGTTACTTCAGATTTAAAATTGCATTTATTCATATGGTAGAGTAAGTTGTACTTCAAGCTCTGTGAAAACTTCAGTTAAGGCAAGGCAAAGGTGAACAAGTGATGAAGATGGGACACACTCGTGATGGAAATGAGACTAGGCTTATTTATGTGAGAAAGGAGGTTGGGAGATTGGAAGGAGACTAATAATCAGGATGTGTGTGATACTGTCAAGTGTTGGAAGTGGTGCAAGAGTGTGAAGCCAGTGATAGGAGGAAGTGAAGGACATTCTTTTTGCTTAGTTTCAATTTTCCCAGTACTTAAAGTTTAAAAAAGTCCAAAGCTTTCTAATAAAAAGAGAAAAAAAGCAAACACAAAAAATTTTAAAAAAACAAAACCAACCCACCCCAAACCAAACCAAAATGAGGTTTCAGTGATGAATGTGTAGTTGTTCCTGAATATGGTTGAGTCCATTATTAGCAGTCTTTACATGACAGTGTTTCCTCAGCCCGGGCTTAGGACCAAAGATCTACTGGACTTGGGTTAGTGCAAGCTCTTGGAGATCCACTCTTCCACTTACTAGTGCAAGAAATTTTTTCCTTTTTGAACATTAAGTCTGTCTCCTGGGACAAGATGACTTTTATTGGAGCCTGTTAACAGAGCTTTAGGAAGGACAAAAACTATTTACTTAAGCTGCAAATGAGATGTTCTCATGTGCAAAACAGGCTGGAGATCTTCCAGCACAAATCTTGCAGACAGAGAAACTGGAGACAGCAGTTACATGAGACATGAAAGAGAAGAAAATTGGAATCCCAGGCCTGGATGTTGTGACAGGATCTGTGGAAATACAGTAAGGCATGACACCTTGTTTTGTATTTTCAGTAGTCCTGTTTCATTCTCACTCTACTAGCTTTGCCCAGGTATTGTCGTACAGGTGAGATAACTAGAGTACCATTGTGCAAAGTGGGGTATTCAAGTGATACGTGCAGATGCAGACAGTTTTGTGACACCATAGCTAATAAATCATGTTGAATGTACTGCTTTAGCACTCCCTTATGCAGGTGTATATGTTATAAACTGGCAGACAGCACATGCTGAAAATGTGCTGTACCTAATGTATGTTTCTATGACTGTGTGCTTTTCCGTACTGTACAACACTTTGAGACATGTTTATAAATTATGGCATTCAAACCCATACATAATAGTACTTTAGTATTTCGCTCTCCTGTAGCATCACCTTGGGAATCCAGAGGATATAATACTTCCTTTGCAGGAGAAATATCTATCTGTAGCTCCATCTGCAGCAGAATTTTTAGCACTTGAAGGGACTATGTTAAAAAAAAAAATAATCTGTTCAGACTTAAATATTTGGATTTACACTGTATTTAGGACCGACTGGCTGGCGGCCAAGACAGAGCCTATCACAAATCTAAAACACTAGGTGGAAAGATCATGTGACTAGCCGTTAAAAAAAAAATATTC
>VWZK01005557.1:10083-32958 GCA_013396935.1 Baryphthengus martii | reverse complement strand
TGCTTAGGAAATGGTGTTATTGCAATTTCTTCAGAAAATATCCACCAGGATCTTTTAGTCACGTTAAGGGGCAGTTCTGTTAATGGAATATTTGGTATTTCCACCAAGACAAAACATGTTTGTTGCTGTGAAATGTCCTAGTGCTCAACAGTATTTTGCAAGTAGAGCGTGATACAAGAATGAATGCAAGAAGATTATTTCCCCATGCTATGATGCACCTCTGTAGGACTCCCGCACGGATTTTCAACGCAACTCTGGATGACTTGTTTTCCTGCTTTGTCTCATCAACATGGGGTTAGAAGTAATTCACAGGTGGATCACCAGGCCAGCAGTTGTAGACAGCAAGGTCCAGGTACTAGAAATGAAGGAGCAATATTGAAAAGCCCTCTCTCCCCAAATTTATAGTCCGTTGTTATTAGATGAAATGGATGATTTAACTATCCTGACTAGTTGGTGTGGACCTACTGTTTGTTATAAGAGATGGTACCTCTCTGAGTGGGAACTGCAATCCCTAAAATCTTCCTGACCTCTCACAGCATGCGCTTGGCCTCTTACTTGGGAACTTGGTTCCCATCTTCCCTGTGTGTTTACTCTGTATTCCAGGATACTTGGCCTCTCTGTGTGCTACTCTGTGCTGTGCTCATGTTAATTAGTGAGTGCACACCTTCTTCATAAGGGTGGATAGCTTAACTAATCAACACCTCTGAAGAAGTCGGATGTGGAAAATGTTACAGAAAGACAGTCTTATGACGACCTTGGATCCACGCTACTCGTGAGGCAGAGTTGGAAGAGAACAAAATGCCTTGAGATGTGCTTGGACAGATGCTGGTGCTTCTCTGGCATGTATATATCTGCTTTTTTTCTCACCTACACACACAACAGAAACTAGAGATTCAGGGTGACATTTTTAGAAGACTAACTGCAGGAAATTACATATGTTAGTTTGTGATCAGTAATCCTACTTAATTATTTGGATGCTTTCAGCACTTTTTGCGCTATGATGTTTTACAAAAGATTTTTCCAGGCGTTATGGGCCTGGTTCTGGTTTTAAATGCTTGGCAAATACAAGGGAGTTCTTGCATGAGCTCTTGGAGATGCTTTATTTTATGAAGCTTAGGCATAGAAGATTTCCTTTGAAAGATTTGGGCCAAGAAATAGCACTCTCCTGCTGCAATATCTAGCCCAGATAATGGCTTTCTTCATCATCCCTATGGTGCTGGAGCACTGAATGCTATCTGCAGGCACATGGGGCTGGCAGGAAGCGCTCTCTGACCTTCCTAAACTGCAGGCAAACCTGCGCAGGAATGATCTGAACTTAATACACCACCACCTTTCTTCCAGGGCCCCACCCAGTGCTTGCAGCCATCTCTGGGTAGAAGGCAGCAGCTGGTTAATAGAGCGGAGGAACAGTACATGATTGTGTAGGACAGGAAGTTGCAATATCTAGTTGCAAGAATGTAATTGCTTTTGAGCTGGACCGGGGCCAGAACAGTTGATTCCAGCTGGTAGGAACAGCTGCAGCTGTGAAGGCAGCCAAAACAGGGACTGCTGCACGGTGGGGAAGGAGAGGGCTGGATCTTGCCAGCAACCTTCTGAACCCAGAAGTGTGCAGGGGAGCACCCTGCCCAGATGCCTCATCCTCCCTGCTCCCCTGCATGGCCTGAGGGGAAACCTGCAGAGGAGCTGGCCAGAGATTGCAGCCTGCCCCGGACCCAGACTTCTGGCATTCAAAGGACTCTCCGGAGTTTTGCCTGGACTCCAGCTATCTGTTCTGATTGCCTGTTTGTGTCCGTCCTCTCATTTCCTTTTGTTCAGCTTCAGTCATTCAGTGTCATTCTGCTCTTATGCCTTTTCCTACAGTTTTCTCCCTTTCATTGGCCAAACCTTCTGGTCAATCCACCTCTCCAGTGTCAAGGATCTTCTGTTTTGTTTGTGTTGTGCTGTCCAAGGGCTTTTGTGTTTCCCATCACTAGGTGTCTATTTGGACCATAAGGCCCTTCTGGGGCATCAGTCTCCTGTTCTCTTGCTGTGGCAGCTACTACAAAGTATCACTCTCCACTGATTCTTGAGGCAAAATGAAGGTTATAAATAGCAATGAACTTTGTTTGCATTGTAATAGTGTCTTGGGAATCCAACAGGAGGTGGAGCATGCTGGCTTAAACACACATGAAAACCTAACTCTGTGGTCGAAGGATTTTGCTGCCTTTGATACTAAAAGTCCCCTAGGATAGTAACTGACCACATGAATCCAACACACGGATTAAACACAACTGTTCAAAGAGCTATTTATTTGAACTTGAAATCCCTATTTGAAAACCTTAACAGAAAAAAAACCATGGGACTGAAATGGGTATCATGCAACTGACACAACAGCGTCTTGATTTTGTGACTGGGCTGTGAAACCACAGGTTTTACACACTCAAAGCTTTCCAGTTTGCTTCCAGCTGCACTTCAATTTTCCAAGTTTGGTTTTGTAAGTAAGGAGATGTGTGCGACTTCTGAAAGTGTTAGAAAATTTGGCAGGTCAGCCAATCTGTTTAATGCTGTCTGCTGTGTGAAAGCATGGAAAATAAAATGCTTTTCCCTTAGAAAAATCTCCTGTATTGCCTGGGGGGTCCTTGTGTTTAGGACTGCTTCCCACCACACTATGGTCACAGAATTGCTTCTCCTTCCCCATAGTGTCAAGTCTTCAAGTAGCCCGTGTAGCTTCTGTAAGGATAGGTCCTTTACCCTTTGGCACTCCTGAAGTATCATGTCGGGGAGCTGTTTCTTAGTACTCGGGGTTTTTTAATTCACCATAGTCTTGATGCAAAACTCTTTGATCTTACCCAGCTACCTTAGCCTGGTTTAAATTAAAGGACAGTTTTGGGAAGAGTGCCAGGAGAAGTATTTACAGCATCCCATACAGGCAGCACGGTTACAAATGTTTATAAAGAAGAAATTACAGAAAGAGAACACTTAATCTAATCACAGCAAGATCCTATCTAGCAGGATCTTCTGGGTTTCAGCTGACTTGTCAATGCCCCTAAACCTTTGTCAGGGATTTTGCTGCCTTTTGTGTCTGCACATGACACAAAGTACTCTTCAGGGCCAGGTCTATCCTGGGTGAAAGGATCAGTTCTGTAGCAGCACTCTCGAAGACTTTCTTTCACTATCACTCTTCATCTCATCCTCAGGTGGAGTCAGCTTTATGCTGTGTCCTCCTTAGGTTTGACACTGCTCAGATGGAAGCTGTAGTCTTAGTGCTTTCTTTTGGTGGCAGTGTGTATGTGTCTGTGGGTCACAGTTTCCACCCACCATGCCTTTGCATTTCCTGCCGACTTGCATAGTAATATATGTACTAGCCCTAAACCCATGAACAGCATCAGTGACGATGATGCCTATCTCTTGACTAAGATTAGGCACAGTAATCAATCACATAGGAGAAACAAAGGTTATGAGATGCTTAGGCACACCAAATCTAACTCTCAGAAGGTGCTCTGACATTCACTTTTACTCATATTAGAAATAATTTATTTTTTTTTCTTCTGTCAAACAAGATCTATGGCTAGGACTTTGAGAAATTATAGGCTCAATCTGAAGACCATTACCTCTCAATTAGTTTATGTATGGACATCTAATAGTACAAGACTGAGTAAGATAAGAGACAATGCTATAGGACAAATGATATAATTAGAAGGCTTTCCTTTCATACTTTGGTGTCACCAAGTGCTTCTGTGACAATCTTGCACATGGAGGTACAAAGCACTCGTGCAATCATGCTAACAATACTTGCTGCCGACTTCTTGAGATAAGGCATTGGATCATCCTGTCTTGCTCCATTGGACAGCTGCACTGAATATTATGAAGATCATCAGAAAGAGTATTTATGACATTTATTGATCCACTGTCCAGATCCATGGTCCTGTTAGTTGAATATGCCTAAACAATATGAATAAATGTAAGAAATCAAGATAAAGAAACAGCTTGGTTGGCTCATTGCTTTAATATATATTCTGGGAGGTACTGTATTCTTTCCTGGTTTTGAATAGTTTGTGAAGACCTCCATTGATATCTCTTTGCTCAGCTCTCATTCTCATATTCTTTGCCATGTAGCCTAGTGCCTCAATTGGGAGCTGGGACTGAGGTTACGTGGTGGAAAGGTATGATTTCTTTTCCAAATGCAAGGATATAACCCTCTTGTCCTCTACAGTAAGCTTTGAATGTAAAATCTCTCAAAGTAAGAGTTTGTTCTACAGCTGTTGATGCTGACTGACTTCAATTAGTCATTTATAGAGGTTTGTAGAAATGACTTGATAAAGCATTGTGACCCATTAGAAATCCATAGCACCATAATAGATGCAGAGTATCTATTTCCATGGATAGAGAATAATTTTTAGACCAAGAATAGAGATTTTTTTTTTTTTTTAATTCTAGATGTACTGCTGTTCAGAAGAACATGCAACTACAGACGTTCCAGAGGAAATTCAATGTAATGTTGAATTTACAAATGTTAAGTCCAACTAGTTCTTCTCCAAAGGTTTGGTAACCACCATTTCTGCAGCTCCACACACTGCTGAGAGCAGCAGAGGCCTTGCAGTACATGGCCACCTCCTGTCCCTTACTGATTGCATGACATAGGCAAAAGGCATTGGTGGGATCACGGAGGTAATTCAGATCTCTTCTTTCCTTAGCTTTGGATAGTTAGTAATTATGAAATTGAATCACAACTATTTACATGCAAATAAAAATGTAGTAGTAGAAAATAATAACAGCAAACCATTTTGCTTAAGTTTATGCAACATCAAAGCTGAAATTCAGTTCAGCCTGCTCTGTGTATTTAGTTTCTGGGATCAATGGGAGACTGCTATTTGTGAAAACTCATGTGACTGAATAATAGTTGTCTTGCCTTTTTAAAATGACTGAAAAAAGCACATATTAAATTACGGTCAATGGTAATGTTTTGGAATTCATCCTACAATGGATACATACAAAGGTGTCTAAGTGGGCAGGAGAAGCCTTCACAATCCCTATTGTGGCACTACAATGTAAGCTCTTAAATTATGCATTTATAAATGTAATTGCAGTTACTTTACAAACTATTTGCAGATCAAGCATTTTGTGCTGGAATAATTTTGCCCAAAACATGAGCCAGCTTGTTCTGGTGGGTACATAGATCATCAGGAATGAGCAGCAGAGAGTGTGGGGAGTAAGCTGCTGAAGACATGGGTAGGTTGTTGTGTTGTGAAGCCTTGGCCCTCAGGGCATAGAGTGTATATGGGCAGAGGAAGAAACAATAGATAACTGAATTGCTGTGAAATGTGAACTATTTAGATATTACCTTATGAGCTGCTTTCTTGTGTGTACTGTGGAATAACTGGATGTGAAATATTGGCTTTAAATGAGATCTGTTTTGATCCAGTCTTCCAGCAACATAGGATGGAGACATACTGTAATAACAAACAACTAAAACACATGTATTTACCTGAGAAACACTTTTACTTCAAAGGACTCGTAAATATCTCACTGTTACATTTCTGGGTTTTACTGAACATATGTGCACAAGGTACAATAAAATGGTATTATAAGTGAATTCTTTGTGTTTAGGCAGAACGCCATAAAATGCTATTCTAGATTTCATTGTTCGACTAGAGTGATGCCTTGATCATTACCTCTCTGTGAACTCCTCTTAAATGGCTCTCTGTGAACATAACTAACTAAGGACTGACTTTCCACAGCTTGCTAAGAATGAACAAGTCCAATATTAATTATTTATTGCTCCCTATTCTGCAGTCAATTTTCTTCTAGTTTAAAACATATAATTTTTTTTCAGTAAGGGAGATATTTTTTGGACAGTTTGGTTCTGTGAAGGGCTCTTACAATACTTGAAAGGAAACCTGTCCACTGGCATCTCTTCCTCACAATGGTTGCTACCCATCCACAGCTAGCAGAAGAACAGTCAGAGAAATAAATCTGTAAAAGATACAGAGTGCCTCTAAATAGCTCCCATGAGCAATAGGGTCCAAATGCACTGAGAGCTGTATTCAGATGGCTAGATGATTCGTCTAGATCCTTAACTATGTGCAAGCCAGAAAGAAAAACAGATATTACCAAAAGAAAAGCAAAGTTTGATCAAATGTGGTGGCTAGGAAGGACGAAGAGGAACTGGAAGCACTCTTGCCTGATACTGTACTTGCTGAGGCCCAAGCACACTTGCATTTCACTCTTCCAGTTCCCACTCCATGCTCCTTTAGTAGGGAGTTGAAGATGGCACAGCCCCATGGACCCTCTGCTCTTCTAGAGTCCATATGAGAGTCAGTGACTGGTAGGAGCTGGCCTAGTGTTCCTGGATGGGAGCAAAGCCAGGCACTGGACATAGTACCCTAATGACACTCTTGTCAGTAAGTGATGTAGTGTGCTTGAAGATGTGCATGTCTTCTCTCCAAATGAAAGGCATTGCCTGACCCTCTCATCTGTACCAAAGGATGAATCTCATGTAGCAGGTTTCTGATAACTCGCTTCGATGCTGTTGTTGAGGGATGGGGTAATGGGAGCCCTGTAATGTGTTTGAGCTGCCAAAGACTCAAGGGAATTTACTTAATTGGACATCTCCACCAAAACTGCTGCAGTCAATGGAAGTCTTGTGCTGACTCTAAAGCTTTTTGAATCAGGTTCCAAACAATTAATTCCTCATAAATAAAGGAGGGAAAAAAAGAGATTCCAAAGAGTCAAGCCTGGAAGAGTGACAGAATTTGGTCCTGTAACTGTCATACTGATTGTAAACTGAATTACATGGTTATATAGCCTCTAATTATCTTGTAATCTTCAGTGCTGTGTGAATATTAATATTTACATACCATCTGGACATGGAGTGTGATTGCCCTGTGCTATAGTTCTGTGAGTACTTTCTCTTCCAAGAAATGCCTGTTCAAGATTGGAACAAAAAACTGATATGGGAGAATAAAGCTTAGCCCCTAGGAGGAACTTCCAAATGCATTGCTGAAATGCCAGAGTTGAGTATGATATAAACTGCAAAAATGCTGACTGGGAAGGGAGAAGAGAAGAGATGAGATAGAAGAAGATGAGAGTGGAGAAGAGAAAGACAAGGACCTTGAGTTGAGATACATTCATTTTCAGCTTTCAACTGAATGTTTTTAGTATAGCCAGTTTTAGTTCTGTGCTGCTAAAACAGTGAGGGCATGGCCAGGCAGAGGAAAGCCTAATAAGTAGAACATTCATCAGGAAGAGGGTATATGCATTGTCTGCTCCCAGCTTTATGCCCACATTTTGCATTACACAATTGACATGCCCTTAATTCTGTTTCTTTGTGCATTGATTGACTTGTGGTATTCCTAGGAAAGGAAGCAAAGGTGCTTGCTTTTGCTGACCGCTGGTGATCAAGAGGTTGTGTCAGAAGGCATTGAACTCTTACCAGCATTCTTCCAGCAAGGGCTCTGCTCCTCCAGTGTGCAAAGCCAGTGCACCAAGTGCACCTTGTCTATGTGCAAGGGGTGGTTGTTATGATGTGCAGCAAAGCAACAGGATTGAACAGAGTTTGCACAACATGTTCATTATAGTCTGAGTTCTCATGTATAACTGAGCAGTACAGCTCAAAGATGGGCTAGAGAAACTCACCTCTCTTCTCTAAGCTGTTCATGGACCACAGGCCATAGTAGAGTTAAAATATGAGATAGGGTGAATGAGTAGAGATCAACTGCCAAAATCAACCTGAAACTCGTAGAGTTTCAGTCACTGCTTTTATATTGGGAAACTGAGGTCCTTGAATTGTTTTATGGAGAGGAAATGTGGCGCTTTATATTGGTGTTGCATCTAGAGGAAGTGCCAAGGGAAGAGAGATCTATGCAGACATGACATTGTGGCTAAGACAGTGCTACAGTTCCAGGTTAACATAGAAAGCCTCTTGTGGAAATCAGACAGCGTTTCCTTCCAGAGCAGGAATTCCCAAAATGCAATTTTTTTGGCCACTGGAAGCCCACACAGCTTTTTATGGGTGGTCTGCGAAGGGCTTTCAGCTGTGGATGTTTGTGATGGAACCAGCAGATCATCAGTTTCACAGTCTCTTCCACTCTTCCTGGGATTGGAGCCAATTACATCTTGAAATGACCATCTAGTTTGGAGCTGTCAGTCAGCTGATAATGTCAGTAAGCAGTGCCCTGTATTATATATACGCACTCTGGATAAAGTTTAACATATTTCCCAGAAATAAAAAAAATCCTTGTCCAGAAATCCAAGGCTGACCTATCTGCCTCATAATCCTTTAAAAGGAATATTCAGAAGTCCTAGTATAGAGGGTTGGACAGAGCAAGTACATGCTAAGGCATAAAGGAAAGTTCAGACTGAACACTGACATGTTACAAAATGTTTATTTGGGGCTACCAGGATAAAAAAGTTCTGACTGACTTGTCTTGAAAAGATAAAGAGAACAGTTATTTTACTTTGTGGGCCTGTTGTGTCGAACTTGCACTGTCAATCAGAAAATGCATTTACTCTGTATGCATTACCCAGGACAGAAGACAAATGAACCAGAGATACCATTGAAGTTGTACGTGCCATGCCAGAGGAAGCCGGTTGGTGACGTTTGTCCACAGTATTTCCTATCACCTTAATGATGTCCTGACTTACTGCACACTTGCTTATATGTTTGCTTAAGGCTTCTCTGTGTGGTTATCATTGTGCCTGACTGATGGCTTGGAATCACGATCTAATCAGGAGGTGCTGCTGCTCGAGTTAGCATATAAAACAAGCTGTGACTGAATGCACTGGGTCTAGAGGTAGCCTGAGTACAGGCCTTTTTTCCATAGTAGCAGTCAATGTAAAATGTCTGGAAACAGGAGAGGTTTGATTCTTACACCTCCATCCCAAGGCAGAGAACACTGCAATGACTAGAACTATGCTAGGATCTTCCAGCTTTTTGGTTAGCCCTTCTCAGTGGAGACACAGTGGCTCGTGTGAGTGCTTTGATTCATGGCTGAGCAGAACAGGATCACTCAGTTGCCTGTTGATTTGAAGCTATTCCACTTTCTTCTGAAGTGGTCTGAGTGCTCACATGGCAGTTATTTCATCTTAGCTGGGAATCAGCAATGGACAGCTGGAACGTAATTTAGACAGCTGAACTCTCTTCCAAGTGAGCCTGTGGTTTGCCACTGCGTGTGAGCACCTTAAAATTAACATAGCAGTTGAACAGAGAGCTTAGATACTCTTCACAGACCTGGCAGGCTTTTGGTTCCCTGGAAGGTGAGAACTTTCTGAGGTGCCTGAAAACATGACGTGGCTCAAGGCAAGAGGTTTGAATGGTCCGTGGGTCTGGTGTCTGGCATCCTCCCAGGTCAGTGTGAATGTGCCCTTATCAGTGGGGTTTGACAGGGACCCAGCCTAGTCTCTGCTCTCTGGTCTGACTACATAGACTCTCTAGCATGAAAAGCTCAGATGCAGAAAAATGGACTAGATAAAAGTGGTGGACAAGTGCTAACTTACCAGTGAGTAACATTCTTCTTGTGTTTCTAGGTTCCTTTCTCTGTCCTGCCAGGCACACATATCTGTGATGAGCAAAATAAGCTATCTGGATAGTCAGAATATGAGTAGCTATTTCACATATTGCTATGTTTAAAACTACAACATTGTTCAGAACACGCAGACTCTGGTTGACTGGAGAAATGGTCATGTTGCATTTGTTTTGGTTACAGTACATGGTATCCTAATTCTACAGTTAGAATTAGGAAGATAGTATGCTATGTTGGCCAATGTACATGAAGTTTTATGCTCTAAATGTTTCCAGTTGCAACACTGAATGTCTTCCATGCCCTGTCCTCCTAGCACTTGCAAGCTATCTGGAAATACTTGCAGTAAAATTATCCCTGCCCATTGCTGTCCTAAGCCACCTACAGACTTATGGTTGTCAACATAGCTCCAAGGCACAAGGGGTCGACATGCTGGGGAGACAAATATTAGTGGGCAAGGGATCCCCTCTTGAAGGTGGTCTAGGGGTGCCTTTCAAAATGTGGTGGAGGAATGTCAATTTTCTGCTTCTAAATAGAGCACTGCTGTTTTCTATCATTGGTAGGCAGATTCATTTTTACCCTAGAGGGTGGGCTTCCATTATTTTAATTGTAACAGTTCATATGCTGCACAGAGTTTTATTTTTAACATATGTTCCCTGATATATCAGTCAGAATAAATTACAGTCCTTTAAAAAGTCATTTGACCTAGTACAGGATATTTCTTTTTATACTAGTTGTTTGGAAATGTTAACACTCAAATGATCATGAATATCCTTTGAAGTGAACGCTGGCCTGGAGATCAATTGCTGAAATCAACGCCTTGAGGTTTTTTTGCTTTCATCTGTCTGCTTGAGGTCTGTGTAACACGTGAGTTGATCGTTTTACTGCTCAGAGGTTATCTTTGGCATCTAAAGGGTCAAAGCACTTCATTTTATCCTCTTCCCAGCTGGGGTTTGGAAGTAAAGAAGCTTTTAGTCTAGAAAGTCTCCAAAATTTCCCATGTCTGACAAATTGGATTACAGCAATTTTGACTCAAACAATCAGGACAGATATTTTGGTCTTCTGCAGGCAATGAAACATGAAGCAATCTCTGAAGCATCGAGGCTGTAGATTATTTGCCATACAATTACACCAGTAGGTTGCACTAGAAGTTGATGTAAAGGAAAAATCTAGTGAGTTTGACTGCCTCTATATTAGATTGGCTAACATGAGGCACCAGCAAAGCTGCTATTTTCAGGCAACACCTTAAGCCCTGGAAATCAGACCCCTTTATGGAATCTCAAAGCACCTACAGTCATTAGTCACTTAAAAAAAATCCTGACTCTTGTTTAGACAAGGCTTAAAGGATACTGTAAGGTTATTTTCTTTCTTGCTGCCTGCTCTCAGAATAGAATATGCTCCTGAGGAGCTTAATCTTATGGAAAAGCAAGGCGTTTGCTGGGTTGCAGATTGTTGCTCAGACAATTCATACAAACCTTTTCAAGAAGCCAAGAAGGAATTTTACCTCCCTCAAACATTTTTCTTCTTTTGTTAAGAATATTTGCAGATCTTGCTTGTGTTTGTACAAGAAGAGATGACACACATGCATCACTGTGAAATATATATTAAGGAACTTGAAGTGTGCTTTATTTTCCAAATATATAACACAATGTTCCACAAGCTATGTCCATTATCTCACGCTTTGAGATGATGGCAACCTGTGAGCATCAAAAAGGTTACTCAATAAACTTTTATTTGTCATGCGTTGGGGGAGCTGCATATAGTGGGTTTCTGAATGTATCAGAAAAGCTGACTTTGTGGCACATACAAGGTGTCTCCCCAAAATAGTAGCAATAAAACCTTTTCAGTACACGAGTGGCTACATTACTTAGGATATGCCTGAACTGCTTGAGACAGCACAAGGATATGTCTAAATTTCTGTCAAGTTAGCAGTGCTAAAAAATCGCCGCAGGTCCTTCTCCATGAGGCCTGAAGCCCAAAATCAATCCTGTAGAGGCCATCAAAGAAAGCGGTGCCTTCACCTGGTCTGAGTTATTAAGAGGGAATGCAAATTATTCATCTACAGTAGTTTGAAAGGTTTTCACTTTCTGCTAAAGCTTCTGCAGTTTATAGGTATCGCTAATAACCACTTTAGTTTTTCTGGGGCTGTGGTGCATTGTGTCCTTGGCAACCGTTAAGGAAAAAGGACTCAGCTCACTTGAAAGCTCTTGTGAAGGGCTCTGTTAGGGGAAGAGACTTTCTACTATGCACAAACACTGAGAGTTTGGGAGTGGAATTTTGCAGACCTGCTTGCCTTCACTTGATGGGCTTAGTGTGTCGCTGGAGGAAGAAGGTAACTGTACTGATGTGAAAAAAAGAGTCCTGAACTGATGCTGGTGTGGCCAGCTTGGGCAAAGCCAGAAGCTCAAGATTCTGGTCCAGGATGACCAGAACTAATCACTGGAATTCAATTCCTCAGGTTGTCATAGAAGCAAAATAAACTTCATGATCTGAAACAATTGTATTAGTTGAGTTTATATAATTTTAAAATGGTAAAGTCTCAGATGTCAATGAAGTCCTGGTCCTTAAATAGGTAAGATAGAAGCTTTCCCTGTGCTTAAACCTCTGTAGAATGGATTTCTTGCATTCAAATGGTGACTCTGGTCACCAGTGGAAACAAGATGTGAGCAGGATGATTCACAGAGGCAAAACCATTCCCCATGTGTTGCACTGATGTATTTATACATAGGCTATACAAGATGTAGTGGTGGTTTGGTTTCATTGCGCAAAGCCTTTGCACAGGACCCAGCTAGGTAACACCAGGCCAAAGCCCCCAAAATCTTCAATTTAGCAATCTCCAAAGAATGAGGGAAATTATTCTCAGGTTCCAGACTTTCTGAACTGCTCTTTAATTATTAACTGACTTTGGTGGGACTAAAACCAGGCAAACGCTCAAAATTTTGCTGAATAAGTATCTGAGGAATGTTAAATTACCAACTGGTTCTAATTTAAATTACTTTCTTAATTAGTCACTCAGCTGATTTTGGCATATCTAAAAGATGTCCTCAAAGCAAGCTTTCTCTTTCTTCTGACTGGCCTCTGTTTCTCAATCCTCCTCCACAATTTGGTCTGTTCTTCAAACAACAGTATTACTGCAAGAATGGATAATGCTCTGCCCTTGTTAAGACTGAACTCTGTATGATTTTCCTCCCTTCCTGAATCATCTGTTGGAAGGATACAAATCTAGGAAGTTATTTTTAAAATATTATCTCTATGATGGAATATGGCATCTTTGATGTGCGTGACCCATTTGAAAAATACAATCTGCTCGTAAATTTTAAGCTTCTCATTAAAGTTTAATCGTGACTTTGTGATATACATGTTAATACACTTTATTTTAACTTAAATGTCATAGCTGGTTTAGAGTTAGAAAAGTAGCTGACATTTCAGTGGTCACATGTAACTGTTCTGGGAGAATAAAGCTGCAATATTTTATTCTGCCACTGTGCAAGACTGTGATGTAACTCCTGGGCCCTGTTCCCCAAACCTCTGCGTGTACCCATTGTTCATGGGGCCAGCACGGGAAGAAGATATTCCCTCATGATGCAAGAGTCTGTGCCTTGTTCTCTTGCTACACTGGTGAAAATCCTATGTGATTCTTCCTGAGTTTGTTTTAATTTTTGTGTCTTGTGAGCTTTCATATGTCCCTGAAATATTCAGAAGGCAATAGAATAGACAGGATTTGTTTTGGAGTTAGATGAAACTATTCACATGACAAGGTATAGGAGAGATGAAGCCAACCCCTATCAGTTTTCCTTGACTGCGTCTTAAAAAATCACAGCACATCGTGGATCCATGATCTTTAATAACTGAATATATGAACTACTGCGTAGCATATGTCACGGAGTTTAACCAATCCCTTTTTGACTTACGCATGCAACTTCTGTTTCAACTCAAGTGTACATGTCTGTAGGACACTGGTGAAAAGCTTTAAGTAGCATGGAGTTCACCATTCCTACACAATCATTCAGAGGATTAATTACAACTGCTGTTTTGAATAAAGTCCCATAGTTAATTTTGAGGAGATATTTTTGTGTCATTGGGTGTATGTGAGCAGTAGGCTGAGGAGACCATGGTTGGATTTCCAATACCGTGTTGGAAATTTTCCAATTCCTATGTTGACTGACGGTATAGACTGTTTTGAAGCCGCTTTTCCAGTTTCACTCAGTAAATCCTTCAGGTGAAATATATGGTTACAATTCATTACTAGGCTAATTTCAGACAAATATATGGAACTGCACTATGAATAAATTTTACACATTGTTTAATGTTTAAAAACTTTACTCCTCTATTGATTGAGCATGAAGTTGCAAGTTTGTAGCAGCTCCAGAAAGAGCAAAGCCCGAGAACTCTTCCATTGTTAAGTGCCAAGGATCCTGCAGTTGGGAGACAGCTTAATAATATATATGTCTTCCAAAAATCCATTTGTTAACTCATTTATCGTCATTTGATCTGTACTCTAATTTGACTGAGTCTTAACTGAAACTCTTTCCTAATGTTTCCTTATCTCCATCAGCTTTCAACTTCTAGTCTATGTGGCCAAATTTAAACAGAGAGGCTAGAAAGGAAAATAGCTTAGTTGGTAGATTAAGTTAACATGCAGGAGTAGGAGGAAGCTGTCATTTTATTTTGTATGCTTAATTTATAGCCATATCTCCAAGAATAAAGCCTAGGTTTCACCAATAAACTCACTTATAAGCAGTTAAAAAAGAATGCTGGACTTTGGCAGCACATCTGTCCTAGTCAGGCAACAGTCTGGGAGTTGTTTTTTATTCCTTTCACTACAAAACATTTAAATGAAGGTCTAAAAAACCCAAAAACCCAGACCCCACCCCCCAACTACCAAAACCCAAACAAACCCCCAAACAACCCAACAAGATGAGAGAAAAAGCAAAGTTTTTACCCTTATGAATGAGTTAAACCTCTATTGTGACTTGTGGTCCCAAAAGCCAGTGGAACAGTCCAAATATAAATAATTTTAAACTACCTTTTCCTGCTGGTCACAGTGACAGCATGATTTCTACAGTCATCTCCAAGTGCACCATTTGAAATAAAACTGCCCACCAGATACTTGGGTATTGGGAGTTGTCCTAGAGAAGTTCAAACAAATGACGGTCCTTTTCTTCTGCTGCTAAGTTTATTATTTTTATATACTTAAAAGAATAAAACATGCTTGATCCTGTGATAAGAACAAATATACTAATGTATACTAGGCATCCACATTGGAAGACAGAAGTTTAGTGAAATCAGATTGCATTTCTTTTGTCCATTCTTACTCCACTGGATTTTAATTGACCCAAGTCTGTGCAAGCTGCAATATATTCTGATGGATTTCTAATGAAGAAATAAGTTTTTATGAAGACATATGATACTTGTCTTTGGATTGCTGCTAATGCTTGATAGTTAATGCTTTCTATTTCTATTAATCTTTCTAGTGTTCTTATAGTATGAGTTTTCCAATGCTGGCTTTGATCGTGCACTCCAGTAAGGAGGAGTTACAATAGGAAATTTCTCAAATTTGGGGCAGGGGCGATTGTTCTTTTCATGTTATTTTAGAAACTTTTATCCACAAAAATAAAAGAAAATTACATTGACAAATCTGAAAAAAATGAGCACACAAATCATATGGAAATCATTTACTAAAATACATATCAAAATATTGGTAAACTAAAGCCAGCTCCATATAAAAACTGGTTTAGGGCCTGACTGACCTCCACATGGCTCACTGAGCCACTAGTTTTCATTTGTGCCTACCTAGTAGGTGTGCCACCGTGTTTTGGAAACAGGAGAAATGTTTGGGATCGTTTTGTTCAAATTTTTGTTGAAGCCATTTTTGTTACAAAGATCTGAATATTGTGAGTGCTTACACCAAAGCAGCCTGTCGGGTCCCTGGTTTGGAAGACACATTAGAAGGATGTGACTGTGGCATTACCTTGTCCTTTGTGAAAATGCGGAAGGTTGCTGCTGTGCTTCGCGCAAGGTGTGTGAGGCCTGGTATTCATTGGACTGGAGCACAAGCATTTAAATGGCCAAAGCCTGTAAAGTATGAACACTGAAGGCACACGTGAGATAAGAATTATCTCTGTGCTTTTAGCTCCACTAAGTGGAATTTTAAAGATTTTGGCTTAGATGGGTGCTGACTTTAATGAAGGTTTCTCTCTAATGGGCATTCAGTGCTGGGGTTGTCTTGGAAAGGACTGCCATTAAAATCTCCATACCATGCTGTGAAGACCTGGGTATAATTTCTTAATATCTGAGAGCAGCCACCTGATTTCTGGCTACTGCAGATTATTTGTCTCAACTGAGACAACTTTTATGGTTGGCATCTCTTAACGTTTCTTCTTAGGACTGAGTATGTTGCAGTCTGCATCAAACAGCAAGTAGTTTAAAGGCAGATACTTGCTGCCACATAGCAGGTGCAAGGTCTTTCAAGCCTCTACAGGCTCTACTCATGCTCATCATCAAACAAATCAGACTTTGTTATACATACTGCTACAAGTACATGAACATTTTTGTACAGGATGCTTAACAGGAATATATTTGTCAATGGGTTCTGTCTTTTGGTTTAGTTACAAGAAAGGTTGGTTTTTGTTGTTTTTTTTTTAACAGGGTAAAAGAACATGAGAAGTCACCCTCCTTTGCAACATCAGCTCATTCAGATAAACATATCTGTGACTCAGGCTGCTTCTGCCCCATCCACTGGGCCTCTGCTGCCACCCACTGTGGATTGCTGAGGAGAAACTCCAGGTGTGTGGTCAGCTGGAAGTCTTTCGTATCCATTACCCTGACAGATTGCAAAATGAATCACCAAACTATGTGATTTATTCAGTATGTGGGATTTTGCAATGGCAGAATTGATTTCTATAAACAAGTAAATCTTAAAATCTTTCAAAGGGCTATGTGCATTCAGAGGGGCTGCTGGGTAACACTGCTTAAATCCTGTAGAAACAGAATTTGAAACCTGTTAAACTGAGCTTGAATGATGATCTCTGGAAATACAGAGTAACTGAGGCCATCTTTTTCTTCCATTAGCCTCTGAAATAGCATAGGCACCTTTGAAAATGTCACCTTGTGGTAAAGTCTCATCAGTTGTCCTTGCTTCATGGAGGGCTGATGTAAATGAACAATTTTTGCTGTGATGGAACCCAGGACTTTTCAACTCGAACCATCACATTTGAGTGATGATTTAAAATCATTTATGTCCAATAGTACTTGGACAATTATATTAGTTACTTAATTGCTAACCCAGTGGTTGATCCCAGCCAGTACCTCAAAAGCAGTATCTTATTTTTTACTAGTGGGACGCTGCCTGCACCCAGAAGAGGCAAGAGGCAGCCATAATCCTGCCTGCAGTGAGCCTGGGTGGGCTGCCAAGCTGGGGCTGGACTGCTACACCGGTCCTGTGGGCACCACTCTTGAGCAGTTCTCTTTGGAGCTGTTCTGATGGCAGCTTTCCCAAACAGTAAATTTCTTTGACATAAAACAGTGCTGTGCAAATTTTATTATCTTATGTCACTAGTACATGCCAAAATAGTGTTAGGGATGAATCAGTTAATGAACTCCTTCTCCCTGTCGCTCTAGTGTCCCATCTCCCATGTAATGTTTAAACATAAGGGCTTGTTAAAGTCTCCAGTGATAGCTTTCATGAACAAAGGTTTATGTGCAGCCTTAGATATGTGTAGGCAAGAGAAGGTCACTGACATGCTGGGAAAATCTGCTATCTCTCCACAGAGGGCAGAACAAAAATAGTATCTTAACTAGTATACATTAACTCTTTAATGTCCTTATCCCTTCTCTTGTGCATATGCGTGGGCTGCCTATTTCAAGTGACTGGACATCCTGTTTTCCCTTTGAACATCTCAGAAATGTGTCATCTGTTCCCTCATGGATTTTTGCAAGTTTAGTTGTGCATTGAAGTGATAAAGACCTCTCATGGACATTACTGTGGGAAGACAGGCACTGAAATATTCATACTTTGAGTTCTAACACCCTCGTCACAATAAGGTGTGGTCAGAGTCCTCCAGTGCCCAGAAACAGGACAAGGAGAGGAGACTTGTTTCTCCTTCTCCCTCTCAGAGGACTTCCAGGGAAAGGCTGGGCTCTGAGGCTGTCTCTCTTGCCTTCCTAATGTCTTGCACATCCACAGCTATGAGGGAGGAACTGCAGTACAGCTGCACACCACGAAGGTCCTGCTGGGAGGTGACAGTATATAACAAACATCCTGTTGAGGTTGGCACAGCTCCATGCTTTGACTGTGGCTCACCTTAGGCAAATGTGACCCTGGACTCAAGCAAAGAAGCTGCTCCAGGCCATGCAGGTCAGGAGTCTCAGGATGATCAGCAAGCTCTTGTTTCTGCCCTGTGGTACCTTTCTGGGCTTCTCAGTAAATGATAAATGGCTTCTCTGAGGTTTAGTCTTAGGGGAAGCTGACGAAGTAAAGTGGACCCAATTTACACTGTGTTATGTGTAGCTGATAGTTCATGTTTCCAGCACTGCTGATGGCCCATACCTGTGTCCATCCTGTCTTCCATTCTCAGTATGAAAGCATTTTCCCAACAAAGACATTTCCAGCAGCGCCTGCTTTTCAGCTGATACACTCTAGAGAAAGGAAACTGTTTTTCCCTGGACTGCTTTCATGGTACAGGAGAACTGCCCAGCCCTACTACAAGTTATATCATTTTAGATATGATGAACATATCTCTGGCTGCTTATTCTTGTGAAACTCTTTCATCTGCAATTAGAATGACATAGGGCTGTGAGAGCCAAATTTCCTCTTGGTTGGAGCAGTGACTTGTAGGTGAAGGGAGCAAGAAAGTCAAAGTTTTATAAGGTAAAATTAAGATCACAGATTAAACTTTTCTGACGTAAACTGTGGGAATCATCCTAGCTGTATCCCCTTCAGCCTTTACAGCACAGAGCAAGAAAAAGGACATGATCCACAAGGAAAGGACATGATTGCTGCTAACAACAGTTTTATTAAACAACAGATACATCTTGCAGCACAAGGCATTACTGTGCATGCTGAACTGAGAGTATGAAGATCACTTATGTAAAAAATGCATGGTAAATACTGACAATTTGCAGATGACCACAGAGAAGAGTGAAAAGCTTTATGTGTTACTAGCATAAAACACTTTTCAATCCAGTGACAGCATTAACCCTTTTGAAACCCCTCAGGGTCAATCCTGTAAGTGTCCTCATATGCCCAGGATTCGTGTGTCTCTCCATCTGGCTCTTCTCTCAAAACAGTTTTATGATTCCACTTACTGCAGTGCATCTACCTCCCTGCTGAAATCTCCATGAGAGTAGAACTGAGTCAAGGGACTTCAAGATGAAACTAGCAAAGTTTTGAGTAAGATCACATGACAGGATAGCGTTTGAAAATGAACATTTTAAAGGAAGTTAGGGAAGAAATTTGGGCAAAGAGGAAAACATTAGCAGGGCAGAGAAAAGTGAATAGTTGTTTCAAGAATCCAGAATTAGGTCAGCATAGAGAAAGGTAAAATTACATCCTTCAAAATGATGCAGAGCATAAAAGCAAGTGCTTGTGATTTACAAGTTCTTGATAGGGAAAGGGAAGAAGGGAAGTGATTTATCTGGGACTGCTAGTAGGCTACTAGCTGTGAGCATTGAAACTGTGCTATTATTGGTTGTTTTTAAAGATGGATGGGCTTTTTGGATATTTGTTAAAGGATTCACTCCATATAAGTGGTATATGAGTGATAGTTCGCTGATTCCAATCCTAGCTCTGCGTGTGACATGGTCTCTCACTGCCTTTTGATCTTTGGTGCGCTGGAGCTCTTTGCACTGGATTAAAATGTGGCTTAGAGTTTATGGAGAGTTTAAGACCTGTCATATAAAAAGATGGTAGGAAATGGAAAGGGGCAATGAAAACCAGTGGAATCTGTGTTATATTGGTCTAATACACCTGGGACGTATTTGAGTACAGCTCTGCTGTACTATGTCTGCTTAGAAAGATAAGGGATGCTAAGATCCAGTGTTTAAAAGAAAAGGCTTTTTGTCCCTATGGGAAACCACTCAAATTCTGCCCAAGAGCCAGAATGTCTTGTCAGAATCCTGACTGAAACTCAACTTTTGGGTTTTAAGAGGTGAGCTCACAGAGCCAGATCACCAGCCATGACATTGCTATTTTGCCTGTGGATGGTCTGAGTTGGCATTGCCAGGGCAGGGGTGATCAAACCTGGAGGAGCAGAGGATATGGGCTTTGCTGTGCTGGAGAAGGTCGCCGCAGCTGTCCTTCCTTGCGAATCAGAACACCACAAGTCTGAGCAAGAGGTGCTTTTCAACCAGCTTGGTTATTAGTAATTGGTGATAGGCAGTTGAGTGTGCAGTTTTGATTTATCCACCCTTTCTTCAACTATCTGGTTTTAATGAAGGGGTCCTTACCCTCTATCATCCCTTTGGTGCCTATCTGCCCATTCCTGTCTTCCAGATGGTAAGGACCCCCTCACAACTGTGGTTTTTCACTCTTCTTGGGCAGTTCTCCTTTTCCTCATGAGAGGGCACATCCCTGTCCTACAAACAAATGGTGGTGCATAGGAGATATGCACAGGGCCATCAGGGTGCCACAGAAATGGACCCTCATATTTGTTCACCCTTTTTGTAATAAAGCAAATTCTAATTGACTTTTGTAGCAGTCATGCTCATGTTCTCATTTCCTCCCACTTGAGCATAGCAATTCTTGGTCGGGTACAGCATCAGATTGCAGTGGGGTTAGCATGTGGTAGCAAGAATGATGCTGGGGGGCCTGAAGGAGGGAGAGTGTTGCTCTAATTTTAAAACACTGAACTGGCAGCTTCATCTTAGATCAGCTTACCTAGACTCAAAGCATATCTCTGTGATCTACTTAACTGAAATTAACCTCTACTGATATGAGGCAATTACATTCCAAAATCAGTAGTGAACTTCTGCTAATCAGTCCCCACTTGACGCTGTCCCTAGGTTTAAGAGCATTACTTTCAAGCTTCAGGATTTCCTGAGTTTGAGCCAACTTGTGGGCGGCTAAGTATGTGTTGCACAGTTCTAAGTTGAATATAGTTTGTCATGAGATGGTTTTTCAGAGCAGACTGAGCCTAGCTTGTGACTGAGCTCACCTGGCTCCTGAGCAGTCATGTCCTCAGGAGGGAAGAGTAAGGTAAGAAGCCTCCTTGTGTGTCCTCTTCATGTTTGCTGTGAGATCAATCACCTCCCACAATATCTTCCCTGTGCAGTGCCAGCAGTAGCATGGCCTTCCACGGTCCTGCTTTAAAAGAAGGCAGGAGGAGACTGAGAGAAGAAAGTGCTGGGGACACCTGTTTCTGGAAAAGGGCTGAATCACCATCAAAGCAATTCATGTTCATGGGTCATGAAGGACGACAGAAATAGGAAGCCACCTTGTTCATGTCCTCAGTTAACAATGACTTATGGACACAGGAGAGGAAACAGTTATTGAATGGCAACAGCAGATGCCAAGTCAGGTTACTCTGCTGTCTGAATAGGTGAAATCCAGTGGTTATCTTCAGACGGTGGTACAGTGTCCTAGAGAAAGGTTATGTGGATAAGAAGAGTAAGCAGCTCTGCTTCTCACCCTATACCTGTTCCCACAAGCCTCTGTAAAGAGACCTTCCTGAAGAGTGACATTTGGCAATATCTGGTCACATAGAATCTTGTGGGTTTGAGGAATCAGCCAAACTTATTGATATTTAATTATATCTAAATGTCCAGAAGCTCCACATTTAGGCAGTCATCTGGGGACTACAAAGACAGGCTGACGGGGCTGGAGTTGTTCAGCCTGGAGAAGAGAAGGCTCTGGGATGACGTAATAGCGACCTTCCACTACCCGAAGGGAACCTGCAGGAAGGCTGGAGAGGGACTGTTCACAAAGGCCTGTAGTGACAGTCCAAGGGGCAATGGTTTTAAATTAGAGAAGGGCAGAGTTAGATTGGATGTTAGAAATAAGTTCCTTACCATGAGAGTAGTGAAATACTGGAACAAGTTGCCCAGGGAGGTAGTTTAGGCCCCATTGCTGGAGATATTCAAGGTGAGGCTCGACAAAGCTCTGAGCAACCTGATCTAGTTGAGGATGTCCCTGCTTACTGCAGGGGGTTAGACTAGATGACCTTCAGAGGTCCCTTCCAACCTAAACCATTCTATGATTCTATGACTTGGGTGAGTCAGGACCTACATGTTAAGTGTCCACAGGGACTCCTGTTTTATTGTAATGGTTTTCCAGAAGGGCAGCTCTTCTGAGGATACTTTTGGATTGAAGCTATGTTTGCCTTTGCTAATGCTTACGTCGCTGTGATCCTTTTCCTTTTTTCATATCCTGTGACAGTCTGCAAACTTGTAAATTTTCTTTATGTGGCCTTAGAGTCTGTGTGGAAGATTTCTTATTGCATCTTGTTTTGTAATTCTCATCAGTGTTGTTTCTCACACTGTATTTGTTGAGGGTTTAGTGCAACAAACTATACTGTACCTTCAAGTAAAGACCCTGAATGACTGTAAGGGAAGGTAAATGGGAGGAAAAAGTTAAGTGTTGGCTATTTAAACTTAAGCACAGCTGAGTTTATAAGCCATCTCCAGTTCAACTATGTGCCCAACATGTTCACTCTCACCTTCAGACCTTACAGGTCTGGGCTGCTTCAAAACACTTGCTCTTCTATTTGAAAGTTTCCTTGAAAGTGCCCCTACAAAGTGGGTCTGAGCAAATCTGCTTCTGCTTGTGTCATCTTGAGCCCATGTTCAAATTATGTCCAAAAGCACCTCAGCATTTTGTGTGCCTCACCCCATATAGAAAGCAATGCAGCTTACTGAGGTCAAGACCAATAACCAGACCTCTGTATTTGTACTGAATACAAATCATGTGGAAAAAGATCAAGCTTTGTTTATTCATGGCAGAGAAAAGATCCTGTTATGGCTGAGACATAAGGCAGCAAGATATATGCATCTAAAAGTAATACTGTTAAGTTGCTTGTCGAAACTTAGAGCTGCCAAACATTCTGATTGCGTTCTAAGTGTCTAAACCAAACAGAATAGAAAAGTGCCTTTGTACTTTCATGACCTTTCCTGGGATGACATTCTAGTTCCATTCATTTGGGGACTGATTTTTTTTTAATTTCTCCCTTCAGCAAATGTTTAAACTTTAAAGTGCATCATGAGACTTGGATGAATTTCTGTACTCTTCCCAAAGCTATCTACAGCACTTGCAACTCACTGCTCCCTATCAGCTGATGCTGATCTGGTACATAACGTACTTTGTGTGAGCTCTCAAATAATGCCTGTTCTGGGCTGCTTGATGATGTTCCCCATAAAAAAAAAAAAAAAAAAAAGCTTAAAGAAT
>VWZK01005557.1:0-10062 GCA_013396935.1 Baryphthengus martii | reverse complement strand
GAATCACAAGAGCCTGGGTAAATATCGTAGAACTACTGCTGTTGTAGGACACAACTCCTGCACTTCCAGCCTAGTTTGTTCATTGACTCATTGGATGACCTTGGAGAAAGTGTGCTGGAATGGGTTGACTTCATCAGAACAGTGACTGACTCATCTCAGCTTTGTATGAGTAAAAGAAGGACTTGTGTATCGAAGTGATACCCCACCCAGGGCCTATTCAGCTCTTTACAGTGCTCACTGGACATTACTCTGAGTTTTCCTTGAAGAAAACAATGCCATCTTTTATGGATGAGAAGAGCAGAGTTTGTCAGAACAGAGTGAAATAACAGAGAGGCTTCCATCTGCCAAAGATTCAATACAACACTGATGGGAAAATATACATGAAACTCCTCCAAATGTTACTAATTCATGCTGTAATATTTTTTGAAACATGAAATATCTGCATGTTCATCTTCACACTTGTTCGTAAAGGACTACCTCAAAAGCTCAGATCTCTTACCCTTATTATGAAAGAAATATCTAGTAGCTCTTTCTATGCCAATTTTCATAGTGAGTTTGGAGAGAGCTTGCATTGGAAAACTGCCCAGAGAGCATTTTATTGGTCACGTTAAATTTTAAAATGGTTTACATCTCCCTAAATCCCAGGTTTACAGTATTTAATATTAATAATGGGATGGTAAGATTGCCAGCATAGAGATATCAGAATGGAAATAGTAAAATGACACATTAATCTTTGAACTCTCAATATGTCACCACAGAAACACCCACTGCCCATTGTCTGACTGTTACAAAATACCAAGTTCTTAATAACAGACATGTTGGAAGAGAGGTAGAAGTGCTGGGGAATGAATATTGCAGTTGGCTCAAACCAATTTTCCTTGTTCAGCTTCAGTCACAACCAGTTTGGTTTTGCAGACATTGCTGCCTGCCTCCCATGGAGATAGGCCTTTGCCAGGATACATTTAAAAGAGAAGGTAAGAGACAGTTTGATTTATTTTTTTCATTTTTTTTAAAAATAAAGCCACGCTAAGTACTCTTATGCAGGACATTTGGTCTGTAGTGACAGCAGAGCTCCCACTGTCTTCCCTGCCACTAGGTGAAATTCTTAGGGACCTGATGTTTATTGCAAATACTGGCTACAGTTTTTAGGGTGAGCAGGGGACCAAATCACGGGCTGCCCACGATTTGCAGGGATGTGATTTTGCAGCTAGCACCAGTTCTAGGCTTGGCCTCCTTTCCATCACTCCAGATCCTGACAATACCCATAGCCTATTTTCCAGGGTGTGAATTAAAAAATGGAGAAACTATGCATTTGAAATTCCTACCTGACATCTTTATCTGATGTGAGGACACTTAGCATCAGCAGCATTTGCACCTGAGCCTGTATGAGCCTAAATCCTTCTGCATCTCAAACTGCTTCCCACAGGCTTTACTGGGTAAATAATTTTTAGTTAATTGTCACCTCATTAAACACTCTGCTTCTTTTTGGATGGTAAAGGAGCTGGAACTGACATACATATGTGAAGGTGCTTCTGCCTTTTACTACAAGCGAAAATAATTTGTCTCTTTGTAATAAAAATCCAAAGGAAATTTCTTCTCCTATGACCAAGTGGAAAATTTGTCTGGCGCCAAATCTTTTTTGGATATCTTGGGGTCATAATCTTTCCTTAGAAAGAAGGCCTCTCTGGTATATTCTCTGGTATACTCAGAAACACGCAGTCCATCCTGAGTGGCTCAGCAGCTTTTGGCTCCATTTACTCCTTCAAACTAAACTCATGTGAAGGAGAAGAAACAACTGTTCCCCAGCTGAGGTCGACTCACTGCCCTTGCTTGGACCGCAAACTGTGCTGGCAAGAGTAGTGCTCTTCGTGCAGGCTAATGGGCAGAATCAACATCTTATCTATACATTATGGTACCAGTATTTTCAAAAGGCTCTTAATGAGCAATGAAACTGCTGCTTTATAACTTGTCTTCATGAAAATGGTGATTATTTTATTTGTGGAATAGGCAATGGGGTAAAAAGGAGATCCTCTCTTTTAATCCAGTTGTTCTCAGAAATAGAGAGCAAAGGGAGCTATATGTGGGTTTTGTCTGCTTTAATATGCAACCCTGGTTTTTTTTTTTATGAGGAGTGCACACAGGTACTTTCCCTGATGAACAGGTGATTTGATATTAACTGGTACATATTCAAGCTTACAGCATGTCTCTCTAATAGCAGTGTTGGCCCATCTCTTCAAAAATGAGATCCCACAGGCCAAAGTGTATTTAAGTCAAACTTTCCCAGTGATACACTTATTTTAAGCTCCGTAGAGGCTTTGCAGGTGTATCAGAAATAGCCAGAGCTCACATAGCTGGAGGGAAAATAAAAAGCTCTGTTGATTCACTTAGTGATCTGGCTGCTTGTGTCATCCATGATGTCAGACAGAAAGTCAACACCTCTCTTTAACTCATGTTTCCACTTTTCACAGACTTGATATACTTAAGTACAACTGATACCTGCTGTATAGCTTGTGAGGAGTCAGGGTGCTTGTCTGAAAATCACAGCAGCAGTTCTGTAAGAGATCTAAGCATTCATTCAGTGCCTGTGCATTAGCTTTACCAGTGGGGGGCTATCCCACACAAGCTTGTGTACAGATAGTAGCGATCCTTTGTGTGCATTTTAGAATGGAATAAAATCCCAACTACCAGTCTTGTAGGTTCTTTGATGTTACTTGCCCAGAGCATTTTATTCAACCAGAATAAGCGCTGCTAGGATGACGACCTAGTGGAGTACACTGTGGGGAAATCATTAATGCCCACACATTTGTTCTGTTGGGCACCATAGCCTAAGAATAAAAATGAATCTGTGGTGACGTATGTGCACTTTGCAGGGATTAACCTATCTGTATCTTTTCATTTTTTTAATAAAATGCCAGCTACATAAGTATTTCAGCACTTGTGATGATTACTGTATTGTGCATCTACTAAAACTAATGATGCAAGGAATTTCCAAAGTTCAAACACTTTCTTCATTTTCTAATTTCCTCAAAGCTAGAACACTTCTGGGAACTGAATGCAAATTTCTGAATTGAGTTAGGAGGAAAATTGGATTAGGAGGGTTTTTTTCATGTTCTAAGAAATGAGAGTTAAATGTCCTACAACAGTAAGACTACACACAGTTGACCACACATAGTAATAATTCAGAACTTGATAAACAAAAGGCTTGATTTATATTTATTTTTGGATGCACAGTCCAAGATGAGTCAGAGCCTCATCTTCTCACTGAAATGAATGGAATGTTGTTTGGGTGGGTTTTTTTTTGTTTGTTTGGTTGGTTTTTTTTATACTGTGGATATGGTATCTGTTTTACTCGCAAATAATCCAGTCCATTGTTGTGTATATATGTATATATTGTTTTATTTAATAAGAATTAAACTTGCATTCTAAGCATACATCACTGTCTAGACCTGTCTCTAGCTGAAGACTAGGCTGCTTTTGCCAGCTCTGCAGTCAACCGGTTTGTTTTCCTGACCTGATCACCTCTTCTAACATAACCTGATTGCTGAGCCTGACTGCAGCAAGGCACCCATTTCAGCAGAGGGCTGGTCTAGGCTGAGAAGATACTGCATACTGAGGTAGCGTGCGATTTATGTTGCATTCCTGCTCTGCATTAGCTGTCCATGGAAATGTGCTCAGTCAGCAGATGGTATAGAGAAGAACTCTGCTCTGAAAGTGCCAAACATCATCTGGTATTGAAAATGAAGAAATTTCCTTGTGTTGACAAGTGCAGGGTTTCACTAGGGCTGATTTTTTTTCTTGTTAAGAAAAAAGTAACTGTTCCCTTTTACAGTATCCTGAAGGAAAACTCTTAACCATCCATCAGCTGACCATTCCCTCTCTGGTGTCCATTAATAGCTGATGTGACGTAAAGATCCCAGACTCTATAGCTGCTTGGCTATTTTCAGAAAAATCTCCAGAAAATCTCCTAGTCCTAACTCACTCTTAGGAAAGGTGCAGTTTTGCAATTGCTCCAGCTTTTAAGGGAAAGCAGTGTCCCAGATAACTGAGGCTTAGACCAGTCTGGGTTGGACAGGTTCAAAGGAGCACCTTGCACACCTGCACAGAGGAAGTAACGTCAGGCACTGTAATTGCAGTGAAGTGATCCTCCCTGGTCAATACCATCCTACAGAGGTTCAGCCACAGCTGGATAAAATGAGATTTTGTCTAGGCATAGCATTTGAAACTTTAGGAACAGTTGCTGAATAAAAAACATCCCCAAGTACTTGCTTCCCTACAGTGAGTACAATGTGCAGTTTCAGTAAACATCAGAGGTAACTTCCTGATGTCTTCAGCTCCTTCTCTCTGCTCTCTCATTCACCTTCAGCTTTCAGCTTTCCTCTCCCTGTCTACATCTCACCTATGATCAGCACTAGACAACCTGCATACTTTTCTCTGGGAATGGTGGAACTGCAACCTGAAGTGTCTGAATGTAAACTCTACTCAATTTGGAAGTTTACATAAGATTTTACATACCTTTCCCTTCCAACAGAGTGCTGCAAAGTACATTATAGGGTGCATGAAGATAGATAAAAATTTTAATCACTGTGTTAAAGTATTAATTTTTTTTGGAAAATAAGTCCTAACTAAAGAGAATCCTGCCAACTTCTTCTATAGGAATATATTCTTAACAATAAGAATTTCAACTTAGGTTCAGCGGTGCATGGTAGCAGTCACAAAGCAGAGTAATAATACATTTCCAGGTCATGCCTTTATGCTGAGAACAAGTTTTCCTGATGTTTGGGAACATCTGGAATATGTAGTGAGATTGTTACAGTACTCCCATGTCTCTAAGGAAATAGCTTTTCCAGTTCTTTTGGCAGAAGGAATATCTGAAGGATCTTAAGGCAGGGAGCTGTGTGCCTGTGGCACAGCTTCACCTTGCTCAGTGGTGTGTCCCCACCGTAGTTTTACTTGGCCCTGGCAAGGAAGAGCATAGGAATTCTAAACAAAGTTTTATAAATCACCCTCTGAAGTCCTGGAACAGCTTGAGGAGAAAATAAGGATTTACAATACCTAAGTAGGGCCCTGAATGGAGATTAGCCATAGCTCCTTCAGCCTTGAAGCCACTGCTGCAGAGAATTTGTTCTTCTGCATTTTCAAGCTTGTGGTGCACATGTTTTTTAATGGTCTGGGTTGCATTATAGGCTGGATGTTTGAACTGAGACTCAGACTGGCATGTCAGACTGCATAACAATGGACAGACATGGCCCAGTTCAAGAGGGCACATTGTCCTATGTTTGGAGGAGGCTGCTATGTCTCTAGAGACCACCTCGGTAGCACGTTGCCACGTGGGCAGAACAGGTGGTTGTGGGTGGCCGTATCATTTACCCACTGCCATCAGGATGGATCACCACACCATAGAGTGAAGAGTGTCAGTAGCAGTTGTCTCCCGAAGATTATGATCCACACAGGCATGGGATTAGAGCAGATTGCTGGTCACAGTCACTTGAGTTCATAAACTGCTCAAATGTGAGTGATACTGTGCTAGGAAATGGGCTGCTGGTTTTGCCTTCTCTCTAAAAATATTTGTATTCAGTACGCTTCACTTAGCACAGCACAGCAGATTACAGGCTGGTAGTGATGAAGAAACCTAAGGCAATGCTTTAAACATGCTAATAAATACATATATCCTGAAGAGGAAATAAAAGGAATTTCAGGGCCAGCACAGATTGCTCTGCAAACATCTTTAATAAAACCAAACAAAATATTTTCCATTTTAAATTCTTTAAAGATGGAACGGAATAAATTAAATACATGTTTCCCACAGGAAGGAGCTCAATTCCACGTATTTCGGCACAGTGCAGTCTTCCATTGACTGCAGATGTAAAAGCGAAGCTGGAGGCTGGGATGTACCCACGCTCCGGAGCTGCACTGAGCAGGCACAGAAGTAGTAAGTGACAGCAGGAAGAGGCAGTGCTGCCTGGCAGTGCTGCAGCTTCTCGCTGTGGGCATCACCGCTGAAATTCCAGGACCACGTGAACACGGATTTTTGTCAGGCCAAGTCTTCTGTTTACACCACTTCCTAGAAGGTCTTTGTTTAGCTAAATCTGTAAACCTGTAAGCTCATCCTTCCACCTCTCAGAGTGTTGGGAACACTCTTTCAATCTGAATCCTATAAATGTAACCTATTGAGTGATGGTCACTGGGAAAAGTCGATGTTTAGCTATCAGCCTACATGTTTATTATGAACATCAACTGAAATATTATGAGTCTAGGATGTTGTAGTACTAACCTGCTTTACCTCTGCAGGAAACTGCTATATTTTCTTGAGTCTGACAGTATGTGACTGTTTCATCAGGAGCTGTGTGATAATACACAAACTGGTCCTTTTGAAGTTTTAAATGGAATTTAAAGGTGTCTGTACACAACGCTGGTATAACTTTCATTAACCTTGAGTAGTACAACACCAATTTCGGTTTACAGGTTTAGCTTAACTGAATAATTTTGCATGAAACTTTGTGGACAAGCCACTTTGACAGGTGAATTCAACTTTGGTTTATTCCATTTTTGTCAAGAGATCAGCACTTAGAGTGCTTTTCATAGCAGCTCAGTTTTGCAGGGGGGCAAGAATCTCTGGCAGGCTGCTGAATGCCATCACCTCTGTATTTTAACTATAGGTTTCCAGTAAATAGACAATACCTTGAAGAACTGAGCTCAAAAATGAATATAATCAAGGAACACAGCATGTTGACTCTGAACCTGTTATTTATGCATTTTTTTTCTACTTTTAGTGAACAGAAGGATGCTCAGCACCTTCCAGTATTGAACACTAGAGAAGAGTCTGGACAATCCTGTCAAAAGTGTTTCATTATGACAGTCTTTCTCTATTAGAGGTTAAGGATACCAAGTAGATTGTAGAACTGACCCTGAACATGGATTTATTTCATAGAGTCTTAAAAGAGATCACTGACACTTAACAGCCTTGTTTACTGCAAAAAACTGATTCAGATGAACACTTATCTAAATGTGTTTGTCCCTGAAGGTCAGCACAGGGAAAGGAACAATATGTCCATTAACGATATCTCTCAGATATGGTTTCTGCTGTTGATTTTTGCCTCATCTGGATACTGTTCCTTGTGTTAGTGGTGGACCGCAAGAAAGAAGATTCTGCGAAGCAGCTAGTGATTTGGCAGCCTCCTTCACTGTTCCAGGACCGCGTGGCTGATTGCTGGTGCCGACACAGGCATCTGCGAAGATTGTCACAGGGCTAAATGCTACCCTTTCAAAAACCAAGACAGTGTCAGAACCACTTGATATTTAGCACAGCTTCCATGATTAAGCTAAAAGATTTTAGTTCATTTATTTGTGGTAGGTAGTAAATCTTGAGGATAGCTATAATATCAGCTCTAGCTGTCAGCAAAATTAACACTGCTGTTTAAATGCTCTGTTTGGACCTGCCTTTAAATTCCGGACCAGGTGAAAAGCAGGCATGTAGTCTCAGTATTCATGGCTTAACTGCAGCAGAAATGCCAGTAATGCACAGAAACATGGTAGGGATGCTGTGTATTTCAAGAGTTCTGTCCATTTTGAAGGCTTTGGGCATTCCTGAGAACTACCAAAAGTGAAGTGTTTCTGACTCCAAAATGCTGCTCCTCCTTCCTCTCCATTTATCGTATATACAGAGGGCCAAATTTGGAACTGATGCAAGTCTTCTGATTTTTTTGGGACGTGGCCAAGAAAATATTTGCCCTTTTAACTCTTGTTTTTCTTTCCAAGCTGTGTTGAAATACTTTGGTCCTGCGTAGTTTTTTATTACAAGGAAAACATACTTGCTCTGCGCCTCTTTGTGTCACCATTTTGACATACCGACCCCTTCTTTTCTCTCCAGGCAGCCTCTGGAGAGCCTGGAAGAGTGTAACAGCTCATTGACTTGCAATGTGATTAATCCTTGGATTAGTCAAAATATGATGCAAACAGATCCTGACTCAGTGCTGAATGCTGTTCTTGCCGCTGCATGCAGTGTTAGGTGCCTTACAACTGTCTCGAATTGATCAGGACATCCGGATTTTGTAACCTCATTTTATAACTGTTCCTCTCTCTCTAATTCCATCCTGTGAAGTTCTGAGGATATGTAACAAGAAGCCACCCAGTTACTATTCCTTGCAGCTATCTGCTAGTGTCACCTGCTTCTCTGGCATCATCATGCAAGCATGCGCTGTCTCGCTCCCCACTGGAATCTCAGCTCGAGGGTTGAGATTGACACCATCACTCAGCTTGACGAGAGTGTTGACTCTTGGAGCCAGAGCTGTGTTTGGGAGCACATAAAAGCACCAGAGTCCCCTGCATCTTGGCAGGACTTCAAGGACTATCCCAACGAAGAGATCTTGACAGCATAGTTGTAAACTCCACAGGCCCCAAGGGTTCAAACACCACGATATTTATGCTGCAGACTGGATTGCCAAGATAGTACCACTGTTATGCAGACATCAGTCTCTGGGTAAGAAGTAGCATTTCTCACACCTGTTAATTGGCATTTGAAAGAATTGAGATTGACTGGAGTGGGCAGTGCAGCTGAGGAAGACAATGCATGCAAAGGCTGTATCCGGTGTTTCTTCTGTTCTCTGTTCAAAGAGACTTCAGCTGCATGGGTACCACAAATATTTCTGAAAGCCAGTATTGACTAAAATACATACTGCATTATTGACATTCCTGATATATTTAGGACTGTGCTTTTACGCTCCTTTTAGTCTTTATTACAATCTCAATCTCTGCAAAAAGGTAAGAAATCCAGAGCTCCTAAATTAGAAACAGGTTTAGGAAGCACCTAATGGTATGATGAACTACTGTGACATTACATGCAGGTGTGCAAATTAAGCATAATTCTTCATATTTTGCTCAGATTCATCCCTGGTGGAAATACTATATCTAAGGAAGGTTTCCCACAGTGTTTCACTGGACTGTTCTAATTGCAGTAGTAAGCCCAGGTGTTTTTGTATTAGAAGGCAGTAACTAAAGCATTGAAGATGGAAAGGTGAAGCTGACGATGTTTTGGCAGGTAATGCTTCTGGGCAGGCACTGTGAGGTAAGTGCAGCAGCACTGAAGTTAGTTCATGAAGTCAAGTGTTGACAGCAGATTTCATACTCTACCTGTTGAAATAAATAGGGCAATTAACACCACTGATAACTAATTTTTTAAGTTCATTTGTGGGGAAAAGCCCTTAAGAACTTCTGAAGACATCTTTACGTTACTCAGATGTGGTCTTCAGGATGTTTCCCTGGCAATTGCAAGGGTTATATATTAACATACCATTTAAAAAGCATCGGACCACAGAGGGCATAACTCGATGACCCAGACAGACCACTCCATATGCAGAACAACAGAACAGAATACAGAGTATCCTGCTAATAACTTTTAACTACGTTTCTGGTCTAAAGACCTGATTTTCTTTCTGAACAAACTCATTTTAATTTGGAACAATCCCGTTCATTTCAAACAAGTTACAAATAGAGCCTGTGTCAGTAATACGAGAATCTCAACCATGGGAAGTCAAACCCTAACCATCTTGAAGTTATTCAGTCTCATATAAAATATCTGGAAAGTGCTCCCATCTAATAGTCATAAGCAATTCATCAGATTCTTGGGAAAAATCTCTCATAATGAAAGTAAGAAAAAACGAAAACAGAGAGTAAAAATTTTACAGGTAGCTGAGTATAGGCATCCTAAAACTTAGCATCTGTAAGAATTCTGTAATAATACTCCTGCTCAGATTTTCTCCTAGTTTTGTGTCTGTTTCTAATCACTGTGGAGAAGACAGTGCTCTAGGCAAAAACACTGCAGCGCTTGTTCATCCCTCCACCCCTACTCTGGACGTGCCCTCGGACTTGTTGCTCTTTTGGACTGTTTTGTTTCAGGATCTATTATTTCAAGATCTGCCTTTCTACTTTTCTCATGCCGGCATTTCATATGGCTGTTCCCACCTCATGTAGCTTTCCGTCTTTCGAGGAAGAGCCTCTAGCCTGTGAAACCAGCACACACCGTGAAATAAAAGCGCGGAGGAAAGGGAGCATGGCGGGGGAAAACCA
>VWZK01005550.1:35134-52244 GCA_013396935.1 Baryphthengus martii | reverse complement strand
CAGTGGGGAATCCCGAAAGGGTTTTTTTTTTTTTTTTTTCCCCGGGAGAGGAGGTTCTTTGGGCTCCTGCTTCGCACCTCGCCGCCAGGGGATATTGATGACCTTTGAAAATAACCAGAGGCGGTATTTTACCCCAGCAAGAGCAGAATGAGTAGTATTCTCCCCGAAAAGCAGAGTCACAAAAGGGGAAACACCTTTCAGACTGACACCACAAAAAAAAAATAAAAAAAAAAATAAAAAAAATCTGCTGATCCAGATGCTGTAAGAAGTTCACTAAATGTGTGAGCAGGTAACGCAGGGAATAGTGACGTTGTTAACAGAAAACATCTAATTAACAATGACTTCATTTGATTGGGAGGTTGAAAAAGCCTTTTTAAATCAGTCCAGATTTACTGGCCTAAGCGCAGCCAATTTATGAATATGGAGGCTGTATTGCGTCTGCCTTCTTTCAAGATGTCATCTGAGGGGTAATAGTATAGGTGAAGTCATTTAGTTACACTGTGGAAACTTTTATAGTCCCTTTCTTGGGAATTTAATTCAGTGCTTCTTCATTTTATTAGGAACAGACTGACTCCATCAACGGCGCTCTCCATGTTTAGAGGCATGACTGCTTGAAGCAATTAGGCTCCCCAATTAGCATACTTCTCCTGACCCCAGCAGCACCACCAGGTCCTTGCGTTATCCATCTCTTCAAAGTAGGGGAAAGCCAGAATAAAACATGCCTCCCAAGTGCCCACGCGTGGTGAAACCAACATGCGAGTGAGACTACCAAAATTACCCCTTTGCTCTGAGAGGGGCGGGAGAAAACAAACAAACAAACAAAAATACCCTCCCGATCGCAACCCGGTGGCCATGTTTCGGCAGTTTTTGCCGTTTCGTTCTGACTTCCAGCGTGTTGCCAAACCTCTGACTAACTCCTGTTGGTTTCCCCCCTCCCTCCCTCCCGTTTTCGGCAAGGCAGAGAAGCCGCGGCGGCGGAGGGGTGTCCCGGGGTGCGAGTCGCCCCGGGGGATGCTGCCGAAATCCGAGGCGTGGGTCACGTCCTCTCAAAAACGGACAAGAAGGTTGGAGCCGCACAGGCACCACGACCCCCTTCACTGGTGCGTTTTTTTGGGGGGGGATGAGGGCCGTGACACATCCCAGCAAGCCCCCTCCCTCCACTCCCCCTCCAGTCCTTTGGGTACCACTTTTAAGCACGAGTCGATGATTTCAAATCCCCCCCCTCTCGCGTGGGTTTCCCGAAAAAGTGACCGCAGCGGGGTATGAGGATGGATGGGGAGTTAGAGTCTGATCCTGCCCAGCCTCTCCTCCATGCCGCAGGCAGCCGGCTCCTCTTCCACCCCCCCACCCCATCCACGCACCCCCCAGTGGAGCTGAAAAGGTGGGTCAGGGTTAATGTGGCTGGTGCCCGCGGGGGGGTTTCAAAGACTCTCCCCTCCCTCCTCGCCTCCAAAAGTCAGTGTCTCAGTCACTCACCCATCATAGGTAAAAAAAAAAATAAAAAAAAATAAAATTCCCCCACCCTCTCCAATCCTCCTGGAAGCCCACAGAGGGGATCCGGGGAGCCAGCGCTCAGCAGATAGAGCCATCTGCCCAGAGCTTTGCAGCACACTGTGGAAGAAAAATCTCTATAAAACGAAATAGGCAATCAACTGAAATCTATCCTCTTTAAATAAACTGATTCCTTAGTATTTTCCCAGTGTTGCTGTAAGTTGTTGTCTGTGATGTCCCCCAGGGCTCTTTCCTCTGCTCTCTGATTTGGTGTATAAAAGCAGCTCTGAATGATGGATTACTGTGTCATTGCAGCCTGCGAAGGATTAATTTGTTTCATTGATTTCTCTTTAGGCAGATTGCCAGAATTCTCTGCTTCCCACCTTTCCCCGGGACTTCCAGCAGTAATAGACAGTAATAGCCTAAGACAAATCAGCCCATTCTTGTAAAAATAGAAACACAAAATCCTGAAGTCCCAGAAAAGCCAAAAAGAAGTTGGGGGGGGTGGTTTTTTTTTTTTTTTGTTTTTTTTTTTTTCCCTTGTGCTGTAAAGCCACCGATTCTTAAAGCGAGTCCGTCCTCCCCAACTCCCCTTTTACAAAAATAAAAAGGTTACAGAGACCTGGGTGAGGTGGATGTTCAATCTCAAGAGCAATTTCAACAAGCAGTTGCATGTGAACAGTAGGCATTTGATGGTCACAGAAAAAATGTTTTGTTCATGCTCAACAGCAGGGTTAAGAATCACAGAAGGTCTCAGTAAACCTCACAGTTCATTCTTTCTTAAAATCACTGGGCCGCCTATAGCTAATCTATTATTGATCCATCTGCCCATCTGGGGTTATCGAGAAGAAATGTGGTTTCTGTCAGGTCCCGGAGTCACCGGTGTCTGTTGTGGGAGTGGGTGGAACTGGACTCTCCCAGATCAATCCGTCTGCGTGCTTTCGGGATAATCTGATCGGAAAAATCAGGCCTGGAAGCGCTGGGGTGTGCTGGAAAAAAAGGGAGCTGGGGACCTTTTTCAGTGGAGGCTGCGGGAGGGCGAGGGGAGGGGAGGAGAGGAGATCCCAAGGCTGTACTTGTCTTGCTGCTGCTGCTCTGCCCACAGCACTGCTCGTTTCAGACCTTCTTCACCGACAGCAGACATGGGTCAGCTGTGCTAATCTGTTTCCGCAGCCCGGCGCTAAAAATGGTATCGATTCGGTGTTCTCAAGTTAAACTTTAGACGTAATTAGTCCTAAGGTAAAAAGTAATGTTGTCATGTGCTAACGCCTTTCCAGCTCGGGCTTGTGTAGAGCTGGGCTGTGCCAAAACAGTGCTTTTAAATAGCACTGGAGGTAGAGAGGCATTTATTTCACCTTTGTATTTGCCTTGTGATGAGACTGGCTCGATAGCTACTTTCAAACAGACGGTAAATTTACCATACCTAATAGCACAGATTCACCACAATGCAAACCTAGGAAATTACGAAGTTACACCCTGTTTTTGCTTTTTTTCCTTTTTTTTTTTTTTAATGTTCCCCCTCCCTCCCTGCTCCCTGGTAGGATGTTAACCTGCTACTTCCTATTTTAATTTGCTGTAATTTTAGGTTGAATCCAAATACCAGTACTTGGGTCACAGCATGATTTCCTTGATATCACACCAGAAATACATGTCTTGCCCTGCCTGAGCGATGCTCTTGTGCTTACTCGCATGAGATCCCTCTGCGGAGCGTGAAGCCCTAACTTCTCCCTTCTCCACCTCACGCGGATTTTTGAAGGAACTGTAATAGGAGTCATAAAGAGGGTTGTGCGTTCGCTCCTGGGAATCCCTAGAAATCCTCAACGTTGTCTGGGGAAACCCTGCGGCGTGGGTTAGCCTGCAGTAAGACAAGGGTGGCTGCCTCTAGGCACAGCAGCCTGGAAAACACTGGTATCCTGGGGAATGCCGCAAGCTTCCCTTCAAAACCTTCTCTGGTTTTTCTCAGGGACCCCCTTAGCACCCCCTTACCCCCTTTTTCTGGCATAACACAACCTCTGCCTGGCATTCCCACTCCTGATGGTTTTTCACTGTCAAGCAACTTTGAAAAGAAAGGCAAAAAATGCAGCAGTTCACTATTTTTTTTTTTCCTTTTTTTTTTTTTCTGCTTGGATAGCCAAGCCCCAGGGAGGCTTGGCTCTGAACACAGGGCTCTTACTCGGGAGCAAACGCTCCCATCCCCTCTGCCCCATCCTCCTTTTGCTGATCCTTTTTCAGCTCACACAGGGGAATCCGTCTGCTCCTTCGGTAGGCACTAAGGGAAGTTTTGCTCTTGGTAAATAACGATAACAATATTCTTGGCTTGGAAAGCCTGAGTTAAGAGCGGAGACAGATTTCCACCCCCATCCCTCCCGTTTGCAATAAAACAGGCAGAATCCATCACAGACCAAAGTTAAAAAGCTTAAGTGAAGCTCACATCCTTTCATCCCTGCAGGACTGGAGAGAAACAGAGTCTGTTAGATTAGCAAACATTAACCTCTCGCATAGTTCTGGGTGTAGGATTAATGTCTACTGAAGGGACAGCTGTATGACCCTCGCACATACACTAACTATACATTAGGGCTGTCACTCTATCGATCGGGAGAAGTTTGTGTGAAGAAGCGTCCCCCACCAGGGAGCAAAACAGACTAGAGCTGGAAAAAGCCATTTGTGCTCTGCTAAGGCACACTTTTAAAAAAAACCCCTCAGTTCCCCAGGTTCTGGCATCCACAGTGCGGACGAGCTGAAATCTGCCTGCTTCACCCCGAGGTTCTGCCGCATACGGACCACACACAACTTCCAGCTGTGACCCTGGGAGCTTGCTCCTCTTTGGGCAAAACACAGACCTGTGCCAAGGCTGGATTTGCACATCGCAGAGCATTTCCCGCGTGGGGTTGTGAGTTCCCGTGGGATTCTCGCTGGCTGTACATTAGCATATCTATTCCCAGTTAGCTAATTTGGAAGAGGCTCATCTCCAGCGTTCTCCTTCCTTATTCCCTTATCAAAGAAGAAGAAGGAATCAGGGAGAATAATATATTTGTCCAACTTTCCTCCCATTAAAATATGAAAACTTCATGCTATGAAAACACAGGTTGGTTGTTTCCTAGGGTTTGCTGGATCAGGTACAAACACTGGGCTTGACTCTGATCACGCCCTGTTTTTGTGTTAGTCGGACTCTTCTCATAACACAGGAATTCCACCAAAGTAACAGTGGGTTCAGTACGCTTCTGAAAACAGACTTATTTTAGTTGTGTGAATGAAAATAAATGCTTATTGTTTAAGCCTGTGTATTAAACATTAATGGTTTCTTGGAGTCCGACTCACACAAATATTTGGATGTCAAATATTGAACTTTCCAGCCCTTGGTGACATGAGAAATGACTGTGCTGTGGGTTCCCAAACACTCCAAAGGAAAAAAGGAGAGAGGTGCACCCCTCAGAACAAATCAGATCAGAGCCTGCTTTGCCTTGAAAGGTGTCCCAAAGAGCACAGTGACCAGCAGCGTGGCCCATGGTGGCCCATACAGAGTCTTCAGCCAGCACTAGATGCCTGCTGAAGGCTGTTGGATGAAGACGAGGAGTGATGAGATGAGATGATGAGATGAGGTGGGATGAAACCAGTGCCTTTTTACCCAAGCCTGCTGTGGCTGGGGGCATGTACTGAGAAGATGAGCTATCTGAGATAAGCTTGCAGACAGAGACGTCCTCTACAGATGGTCATATCCAGTCCTCATTAGCACACAGAGCAGAACAGAACCATTCACTTCCCAAAATATTATACTTTGCTTAATTGTCCCTCTGGGCCACATGTCTGGCTGGAGAGAAAGGTCTTGCAGGCAACATTTTGAGTGCCTCTTGGACTTGCTGGACTGCAAGAAGTTGCACATTCATGTTCTTCTGCTGGAGCAGCACGGCCTGAGCCCAGACCTGCTGCTGCGAGCAGAGGCAGTGTGCTGGAGCTGAGCTGCCAGGAGTGGGCAAAGTGGACCTCAGTTCCTCTGGGCAGAGCAAGAAGACAACCTGCAGCTTACAACAATGGAGCCAAATGGAACAGGTAGGTTCCAAACACTGGCCCAGGCTGCCCTGAGAGATGGTGGCTGCCCCATCCCTGGCCCCATTGCAGGGGAGGTTGGATGGGGCTCTGAGCAACCTGCTCTAATTGCAGATGTCCCTGCTTCCTGCAGCGGGGTTGGACTGGATGACTTTGAAAGATCCCTTCCTACCCAAACCCATCTATGATTCTACGATTCAAAGACTCCTTAAATCCTCCCCAGTGTCACCTGCCAGGCAGGGCAGTTGGTGACACCGCAGACCCATGAATCCAGGCTTAGCTTAAAAGGAGTAGAGGTCAGAGACCATGATAAACTTGAAATGCCAGCAGCTTGATTGAACATTGCTGTGGCCAGCACACATATCTTTGGGCTAAGAGACACTCGAGGCTCGTGGTTCTTGCAATGGGGCCTTGTGTACATGCTCTGCTCAGTGCAGTGGTGAGCCCTGTCCTTTACAGGGTGGATGTTTTTGCCCAAAACATGCTTCTGGCAGTAGTTACCTGACCCAGAAACTCGTGCAGGAGCCTGATGCTTGAAATCTACTGTCCGGCATTGAATGGTAGAATATCAGAAGGAGCTGCACCATATGTGGTGGGGCAGGGTCTGTACTGAGCAAGCTGTGCACCGGCCAAAAATTATCCTACAGGGCAGTTTCTGAAGGAAACGTTGATTTGGCAGAAGAGCGTTTCAGAGGAATTTATCGTTTTAAATAGAGGAGCACCAAAATGTTTTGCTGGAACGGTCCTGAAATACCATCCAGGGCTTCAAGTCCATGTTAATAAGAGAAACAAGACAAAGACAAGAGCAGCAGTTTTAAAATCAAACCTTTCAGTCAGGTTTAAACAAGGTATTTCTGGCTGCACTTAATAGTGCTTGCTGACAAATTGTGAGGGTCTTGGACTTAGCTCTTAACCGCGGCAGCGCTGAAACCCTGTGGTTCTGGAAGGAGCAAATATTGGCTTTGTTCAGCCCAAATTGACAGGTATAGGGACAAAAAAAAACCCGCCAGGAAAAGAAAAAAACCAGTCTCCTCCAATGGGCAGAAGGAGGATTTATGTTCTCGCTAAAGCCTGGATCCATCTCTTTATATATTTTGTATAAGACAATTGCTAGGCCCTGGGCCCAACTTCTGGATAGTATTAAAGGGAAGATCCTGACTGAAAAGGTAAACATTCAGTCAGACCTCTGACATAGTTTATTTTTTGTGTGTTCAGCAGCAGGGAGTAGCTTTTTTTTTTTTCTTTTTTTTCATTACCGCGGGCTGTGAATTCACGGCTATGTGTGTGGGTAGGCAGGGAGCTGCTGGGTGCTGGAAAGTTGGAGGTGAGAAGCTGGAGGGCATCAGCCCCATTGCTCTCAGCCCACCTCTAAGTCAGAGGTAAAAGGTTAGAAAAAAATTGATACCCCAAAACTTGGCACCATCACATCTCCATAAATCTGTTCTCTTGGTAAATAATTTGAGTTTTTTTTCCATTGAGGCAGACAGAGATAATCAACAGCTGATACGTTGTGGGTGTCTTGAAAGTCCACTGGGGGTTAATTGTGACTTTTCCAGGAAGTGATTTGCTTTTAAATCACCTAGAAATCTGAGGTTGCTTCATGTATGAAATGGCATTCAAGTGATTAACACTCACCTGCTTCCGAACAGTATTTGGAAGGGAAGTACGGTCTCTTGCCCACCCATTAACCTCTGCTATTAAGGGGCTTTTACACCAGGAGCAGTAACATTCCACCCCCCGTCCCCCCAGCCCTATGTGTTGCTGTATCGAAGATCAAAGTTCTGTAGTTTGCAAAAATGTGGGAAATACGGGGTAATTAAATCTATTTGTTTATTTAGAACTCGGCGTCCAACGAATAACAAACTTCTGCTTGCCCACGAAGGGCGTGAACGAAAACACTGAATAACTGAGCAAGGATTCCAGGTTTTACGGTCATTGCTGTATTTATACCTTATTTTTTTCTTTTGAGTGAGTAAAGAGCTAGAATTACGTGGCCTGCCACGCTAGTGCCTCGTTACGACGGTCACTGGCAACGTGTCAAAAATGGTGGGATCCTACATGGTTCCAGTGCTTTACATAGCTATTAAAATCAGCTGCACAGGTCATTTCTTTCAATTTGAACTACGTTAAATGTCATTGAAGAAACACAGTTCTGGCTCTAAGCAGCTTTTCAGCTTTATTATATTCCAGGATACTCAGAAGGCCATCGCTAGCAGACCACGTCTTTGTGTTGGCGGAGATCATGGCTGTGGAAGGGAAGCGTGGCGACCTCATCCCAAAATACACTGATTTTTGACAGGACAACCACAACGTATACGCATGAGCTCGTGACTGGAAAATGATCCCTGTTGGACATCCTTTTCTAGAGAGCTCAGCATGAACTTTGTTGACCAAGGGCTACGGTTCTCCTTCAGCTAGAAACACTGATTTTGTTGGAAAAAGTACACACATCCAGTCAACACCACACACTGGACTAATGCTACATTTTTGACCTTGTGTGCTTTATTTTTTTTGTGCATTCTAAGCCTTTTTTTTTTTCTTTTTTTTAATTGAATTAGTAGGACATTGAAATTAGTTGCGATACTTCTCTATCGAAACTGCATTTTGCCTTCTACATAATATTTTTGAGCTTTTCTATAACGTTGGAATAACAAAGACTGAAATATTTCAATGTTTGGTTATGCTTTGCGTCATTTTTTCTTTTTTCCTGAAGTTTAGTTAACGCAGACAAAATTACCTTGAGCAATTTTGCCTTTTCGGTTTTTCGGTTGCCTTTCTCATCCCCTAAGTGGTCGCACCCTAGCTGGGCTACGAGTATTTTCCACAGGTTTAGGTTCAGAATGTCATGTTTTTGTTTTTTTTTTCTTGTTTTTTTTTTCAAGACATGAGTTTTGCAACTGGTTACACTTCAGTTGTAGTTTACATTTGATTTGATATTGTCCCTTTGAAATGACAACAGCTTTAGAGAAGGTGTAAAATGCAGGCGGTGATCCCTTGCAATCGCTATAAAATAGCATCAGAACGCCTCTAACAGCAGGAGCGGCGTCCTGGCTGTAATCCAGTTTGGTTCACTACATACTGTTTTTCTAAATTCAGGTTTATTTGTGAGCTTGATCCAAAGTCCGCTGAAATAACTGTTTTCCCGCTGCCATATTCTCATCCCGGACTGGTTGCGCTTGATTGCTGGATGAAGCTGTGTCTGTGCCTTATTTAGTTTTTTAAAGAAGAAGAAATAAACCTTGATTTTACAGGGAAAGTCTAAACCTTGCATCTGGATAGCAAGTAAAGGGCCAGTAAAATCCTTAAAATCCTTTTGGGTCAAATATCACCAAGATGAATATAAATTTATCGCTCAGCACTTCTTTGCCGCACATATCCCCATCATATAAAAAAAAAACAATAAAAAAAAATTGCACCAATATACGTGTAAGTCAGAACAAGAGGCCATGCAAAAACAAACAAACAAACAAACAAACATTTACACCAGTATACATGTAAGTTAGAACAAGAGGCCATGTAAAAATAAATAAAGAAATTTACAACAATGTGTATGTAAATTAGAACAAGAGGTCATGTAAAAATAAATAAATAAATAAAACCTTTACACCGATGTATATGTAAATCAGAATGAGAGGCCATGTAAAAAAAGAAAAAAAAAGTAAAATTTACACTAGTATATATGTAAATTAGCACAAGAGGCCATGCAAAAATAAATAAATAACCAACAATTTCCACCAGTGTATATGTAAATCGGAACAAGAGGCCACGTAAAAAAAAAATAAAACAAAAAAAATACACCGGTATGTATGTAAATCAGAACAAGAGGCAGAAATTTTCCAATTGACCTGCTCTGTAGGTAAGGGGAAATGTCAAGAATAAATTAGCTTGCAGAGTGGGCGTGCTGGCCGTTTAAAAATCACAATATTGTCTGATTCACCTGCCAGGGTATCAAAAAATTCTCTTTAGGAATGCGTGAGGTAACAATAAATAGTATAGCGAAAAACAATTTAAAATTGGAACGCGAGAGAAATCTGCACTTAAGGGACTTTTGGTGTAACGTTAGCAGCGTGGTTCCGAGTCCTGTTTTGCAGCAAAAGCCTGAAAAAGGAACCAAACGTTAGAAATCTGCAACTTTGAATATAATTAACACATATTATGCTGTGACTTCTGCGCGATTTCATATTTAGGGTGGATGTTTATTGTTTCCGGCTCCGTCTAGAACTATCTATCAGACTGTGCCGAATTACTGGTAGAAATGCAGAGCTGGAGGTCACAACTTATTAGATAATCACAGGGTGTAAAGATGCTTCTCAGCTACGGGAAGAGGGTGAAGCGGTTGCTCTTTAACAGATGCCACGCTACATGAATGATGTCATTTCCATAGTTATAAAACAACTCGAGAAAATGTTCTGTAACAATATGATGTATGCTAGGATTGATTACCCCAAAAACCCTTTCAAGAGGAAACGTAGAGCGGTGGAGGGGGGTGGAAGGGAAAGGTGGTTTCTCGCCAAGCTTCACATCCTAGAGGTTTACCTTCTGTGGAGGAAAACCGCACGTTCGGTTGTTACGTCGGGTGGTCACTCCATTTGTGTATTCGTTATGCGCATCAAAACGTATTCCTTCCAGTAAATATGAGTAGTTTAATTTGTTCTGCTGAAAGAGAGACAACTATCAGAAATAGCAATAAAAGTCACATAATGAAATAAGAATACTAGAAAATCCAAGGATTTTAGTACGGTCCATTATTCATTCAATTCCTGGCAGCCTTTATGATTACAAATCACTTGATTGACTAACTAGACATTCTCAAAGTGAATTATGAATCAGGTTCATTTTTCCTGGTGGAGAGTTGGTACATGTTGTAACTCTTCCCCTTTGTGATATATCAAGTTCTTGTAACAGTAATAAGAGATATAATCAACTCTTTATTTCAGGACAAATAAATTGCCTTTTCAAAAATGAAATGTGGTTGCTAACATTTTAACAGTGTGCAACGTAATTCCTTCCTGCTATTCTCAGAGTGCAGTCTGCTGTGATGACATAGCTTTCAAGTGTTTGACTTCGCTGGAATTATTTTAAGAGCCTCACGCCCTCGGTCCGCATACGCCGACCTCGGCGAAGATTTGGCGCTGGGGCTCAGAGCAGCCCGTGGTCCCTTTCCTCAGGCTCCCAAACCCTGGGCCACAATTTGCCCTTTTGTGCCCGGCTCTGATCTCAGCTTGGGAGTGCCGAATTGTTTTAAAGCTGTTTAAGTTTACTGTGAAAAAAAAAAAAAAAAAGTAAAATGAATCTCTTCTAAATTGTGCTTGACCCTCAAGTCCTCTGGCATGAAAAACTCCCTCAGGCTTTTGTGGAAATTATGCAAGTGGAATGACTGGCAGGCTGGGGTGGGAGTTATTTGTAGAACAAATGCACAATCAGATCCCAAATCCCCCCTAGAATAGGTTTAGTGTGAGGTGCATTTCACCTTCAAATGGCTACAGGGAAGCAAAATTAGAAAAAAAACAAAAAAAGACAAAAAAATCCCAAACCAGACCGAGGCCACTCGATATCTGTGCGAGTGCCCGAGGTGAAAATCACAATAAACGACATTGATGCCTCGCATCTGCACGTCAGATGTAGCCAAGACTGCTGGCTTGGCTTTCTTGAGCGTGGTGATCTCCGGATGCTCTTGTCCCATCTTGTGCCTGCGGTGGGACGGGGTGGTTGAGGGTAGATGAGAGACCATCGGGTCTGAGGGATGGGGTACACGACGCCCTCTGGTCCTCTGCACGTCTTCCCACGCGGGGTTCTGTGCAACGGCCTCAACGCAGCTCCCAGTTTTACAAGTGGGAGAGTTTTTTTCCTTCTAGTGAGGGAGGCGATCCTGGTGTTCGGGTGCTTATTTTGGCTCTGGTAAAGGGACAGGCTGATGCTCTGCGGGTTCACATTATTTATAGAACGATTTCAAAGACTTTAATCCCCCTCCCTTTCCCCTCCCAAACACAAAAGCATGTTTCTAAAGCAGGATCTTGTGGGAGAAAAGATGCATTACCACTTTAGTTTTTTGGAAGACCTTAATGTGGTCATTCATTTTAGAAACAATGGTTGCAGAATTCAGATTTATTCCTTTTTCATCTTTCTATCTCATTTCTAATCTTCTAATAACCTTAATTAAATGCTGAGTAGTTTAAAATATTATTAAATAGCTTCCATAGGATTTTTTTTTTAATTTCTGATTACATCACGAGTAAAGATTATTGAATATTCCATTCATTTTAAAATTACGATAAAGAGGATAATCCCAAAAAAGATGTTTGTAACAATTTTAACTAAGCTGTGTTAATTGAGTTAGGGGATAAGAAATGAGATTTAAAGGGTGAGCAAGGGGTAAAATCAAAGCCCGCGTAGTTTTAAAAATCAAGTGGATTAAGAGATTGGTCAGAACGGAGGAGGCGGCGGGTCAAAAATGGAGCGAACGGTTGGAATAGAAAATTCACTTACCTTTAGGCCACGTGCTTGTCTTTCACGGAAACGATGTGCAACGGCACCCGGTGTAACGTGGTTAAACACGGGAGGTAAAAAGTGCTCGTTACGGATCAGCAGACTTTACATTGCTCGTTGTCAGGGAAAGATGTGTGACACGAAAGGAGGCGGAAAAGCCTGCTCAGGTGTTACCGCCTCTGACAGCCTTGTGTCCCCCCCTTGGGCCCGAGCACACCAGGTCAACCTGTGTCCCACAGGTTGGGATCGTTGTCTGAGGCGATGCCTTGAGCGGCACAGAGACGACGACGGTTTTGATGCACTGGGTTGAGAATGTTGAGTGTGGGCCTTGCCAGCGTCGTTTTCCTGTCCTTGCATTTGTTGATAACTCTCTGTCAGCACAGCGTGAGTTTTCCTACGTTTTTTTTTTTCTGTTGCTCAGAAATATTGGTTGTGAGTTGATTATGCTCTGATGAGCTCAGGTGAGAACCCATCTGAAGTGCTGGGTCCAGCTCTGGAGTCCTCAGCCCAGGAGAGACAGGGAGCTGGTGGAGCGGGGCCAGAGGAACCCCAGCGATGCTGGGAGGGCTGGAACCCTCTGCTGGGAGGCCAGGCTGGGGGAGTCAGGCTTCTTCAGCTTGGAGAGGAGAAGGCTCCGCAGAGACCTTCTGGGGGCATTTCAGGACTTCAAGAGGCCTGTCAGAAAGATGGGGACGGACTTTGGAGCAGGGCCTGTTGGGACAGGACAAGGAGTGATGGTTTGAAGAGCAAAGAGGGAGATTTAGAACAGAGAGAAGGAAAAAAATTTTAATGCTGAGGATGATGAGAGCCTGGCTCAGGTTGCCCTGAGAGGTGGTCGCTGCCCCATCCCTGGGCCCATTGCAGGGGAGGTTGGATGGGGCTCTGAGAAACCTGCTCTAGTTGCAGATGCCCCTGCTCCCTGCAGGGGGGTTGGAATAGGTGAACTTTAAAGGTCCTTTCCCACTCAAACCATTCTTCTGTGATTCTATGATTCTATGACTCTTGCAACCTTTCTGGTCACCACTTTCTTCTCGATGGCCATTTCCCTCTTCATCACCACGCAGAGGGTTTTACATGTGATGTTCCCAGCTCACCACCTCTTGCAACAGAAGCATAGCTCTAACATATCTGGAAACCAGGCAAGATATTTTTCCTTCTGTTCCTTAAACTGTCTGTGAGTAAACAGAGATACTCGCACACTGGAGGAATTTCCGGAGTCATCAATACTTATGGAAATTACAGTGCCCTTTGTAGTTCCCTACTGGCGACGCGAGAGGAAACCAGTGCCTGTGAAACTGGGACCAGGGGGAAGAAAGACAGGAAAGCAAACGAAAAGCAGGGTGCAGGACTTACGGGACCAGGAATGGATGATGGAGGCTGGGTGCCTTTGTCTGAAAGATGGACAAAGGCAGTCTGGTAAAGACAGTCTAACCCTGACCCACATGAGTGACATCAGAGATGTCATCATTTTGCTTCCTGCTTGCACATGAATTCCTTATGCTTATGCTAGCGTCGTTTGTGAATTAAAGCAACCTTAGGAAGAGCAGGATAAATCAGCCCATCAACCAGGGACCTGAGAGGGTGGTTCTTGCTGCCTCTTTCAGCGTTTGCTGGTTTCTCATATTTGCACTGATTCAGGGCACAAAAGGGGATCTAAGACATCGTACATCCCAATGAAGCTGGGGAGAGGCCGACTGCGAGAAAGCAGCTCTAAAACCCCAGAGAGAAAAAGCAGAAAATGAATTTGAATTTAACCAAGAAGAATAAAATACGGTAATGACTGATGGAAGCATTAGTTCTGTAGGCTCAGATATGTAGGTTGGGATTTAATCTGTTTAGAGCTTTTTCTTCCAAGCTTAACAGCTTTAATTATTTTTACAAAGAAGAAAAAAAAAATCAATACATCCTTGCACACTATTAATAAAAAAATCAAGTATCATTGATATTTGAAAACAGAAATCATAAAGAACATATTGCATTCACACCAACTACATACCAAGCAGAATGGTAATAGCATTAACCTTTACTCTATCAGATATTTTCAAGAAATACCACTATATTTTTTTGCAACGGCTCATATCTGTCATTTAACTGACATGTGATCTTTGCTAAGTTTGCCAAATCACTGAGGCCTGAATACCATTCAGCAATGTTAATTTTGTTTTCCTATTCCAGCCTTTACACAATTATTCTCATGGCAATCATTCTAGCCTTGAGTATAAATAATACTTCAAGTGGTTTGTTGATATCCAGAAAATGATGTGTATCTACATTAAGAGATTCTGGAATCTAATGGGAGAACCATGCATACTATTAAGCTGAAATGCCTATTTCTTTCCTCCCAGATGGGAAGTAGTACAGGGTAGTGCCATGGCATATGCATTAATTTTATTCCTTCCACAAATTTTAGCACATATTATTTTTGCAGATTTTGAGTCTTTGACTCCTACCAGATATCCAGGAGATTTAAATGGGATTTTGCTGCAGAAAAGATCTCGATCTTAACATTTAGGACCCTGGATATTTCTCAGGTGAGTTGAGGAAGAGGAGCACAGGAGAAGTTCTGCTCCGGAGAAGAATAAGAAAAGAGATGAGAGTTTGGTAGGAGGAATCCTTGAGGATTAACAGAGGTAAAAAAAGAGAGACAGAGGCTAATTTCCCTGGCTCCCACATTTCAGTCCTACAGGTTGGGTATGCTTGCTCTAAGGGTTCTAGCAGTAAATAAAGAGCACATTTAAAATGAGAGGGATTACAACCAAAAAGTAACAAAAATACTAAATCCCAATATCCGTCCGTCAGCATTGTTACCTCTCTAATGCACGCAAATACTCATCTATTTAAAAAAAATTAGCCTGCCACAAATTTCTTCCTAAGCCTGTGCATTCCTTGCACGTTATTTTCCATAATTTTTATTTCATAAGACTTGCTTTTCCCAACTCCATTCCTTTTTCTTTCTTTTCGATCCAGCGGGACTTTTTATTTCCTCGGGAACTGAGAAAGAGGAAGGAGCACACTGCACTGCACGCTAAATGTGTGGGAGTGAGATGAGTGGGAGCATTTCCTCCAGCACTTTATAGATACTCTAAAGGCCGAGTTTAAAATCAGGATTGTTGACGTTTGCAGATGTGCACGCATAGCGGGGCCTTAGCTGGAAATGCTGGTGGGTCTGAGGAGACACAAGGCAGAACAAAGCGAGAGCTGGACTAGATGTGGCCACTGTTTCTCTCTTTACTGCTTCATTTTCTGGGTTCCTATAACTTAACCTTTCTTTGGACTTCACAACCTGTGCCCACGACTCATAAGGAGTTTTAAGTCGATGTCAGTCAATGGCTGTGGCTCCGCAAACCAGAGTCTAGAGTCGGTGTTGAGTTTTGAGGAAACCCCTGCAGGGTCTCAGAAGAGCAGTGCAGGTTCAAAATCTGATTGTCCTTTCACCCCGGCTTGGACAAAAGCTGCAATCAAACATCTCCTGAAGGTGAAGTTACTCTTCTAGCGCCAAAGAGGAAAAAGGATGTCCACAGGTGAGGATGTGGATGGAGACAAGGCAGGTGGTGCTCTCCACTACCCAAAGCAGCTCCCAGGAGAAGCCCTGCCTGCTGCACGTTGCCTCAGCCGTGATCTGGAAAGCAGGAGGTCTGCATGACTTCTGTGGCTTCCATGGTCCTCCCCACTGTCTGGATGCTTTCTGAACGGAGAAATGCATCTGTCTCCAGAGGAAAAATGAGTATTTTTGTCTACAGAACAGCCTGTTCCCCAGCCAGGTCAGCTCCAGCTACATAACGCATTTTAAAAGCGCTGATCTGATACCCAGCTGCAAACCCACATGTAAAACAATCTTTTCAGTATCTGTCCAAACCATCTCAGTTTTAATTCAACCCACCCACCGTTAATAAATATCTCAGGATCCTCTCTCTCTCTCCACTGAAGTAGCTGTGGTCAAAATATCCCTAGTTTGGACATCTCAAACACCCTGAGTTTAGACATCTCTGTTAAGTGCTACCACTAGATGGGATGAAGCCAGCCTTTATTTCAGCCGTTCTTTTTCTGTCTCTCTCTTTTTTTTTTTTTTTTGTCTTTCCCTCATTTTTCTTTTCCTTCCCATCAGCATAGATGCAATTTTTTCATCAGGATAAGTTCTGTTGTGTCTGAATTCCTCTTTGTGCTCTTCCCAGCATTTCAGGCAGCGCTGCACTGCAGCATCACACCCCTCTTTGGAATGCTATTCCCTCAAGATTCCCATGGCACAGAGAGATGGGTAATGTTTTCTGAGCCTCTTCCACTATTACCACGTTTTCTATAGAGGATCAAAATGGATTATTTTCATCTTGACATGCAAATGCCTAGTCTGTGCCCTTGGCTGAGATCTCAGCGTTGACTTCAGAAGCAAAAGATACCGGGGTAGTAGCTTTTTAATATCACATATGGAAGTGGCAGTCTTACTTCTCAAGGAAAAAAAAAACAAAACAAAACCCAAAAAAGAAAAAGCGACTGTAGTCCATTGTGCCTCTGGGAAAACAAAAAAAAAAGCCTAATGAAAATATTTCCTCATGTACTCACTGAATGCTGTATTCACATGCAGTCGTCGGTCTGCACAGAGGCAGATGAACATTGTGTGCAACTCAAGATCTTAACTGCTGTACCCTGATCTGCCCTTTTGCTGTGCCAAAGCATCGGCGGGAGGAAAAGAGGCACGAATAATTTTATCAAGTCAGCTTACAAACCCGAATACGAATGTTTAATACGCGGTGGAATTAAAACAGAAGCAGGAAGGATTTCCAAGGCTGCTCATGAAATGCTTATAAAGCTGAAAAGGTCGAATTCTTCGCCGGTTTTCACCCCTCGCGACAGCAGTTAAGTAAATGAAATAACACGACCCGCAAATCGGTGCAGGATACAACCCGCAGAAGATGTCAGTACGCCGTAAAAATCACTGTGTGGCTTCACGTTAACATGAAACAAATGATATCTGACCACGAGAGCACCCACACTGACTCACTGTTTCTAATTATTATTATATTCTCTCTCTCATTTTTTTTTTTTTTTTTTTTTTTTTCCTCCTGAAACAAAAGCAACGACAAAAAAACATAAA
>VWZK01005550.1:0-35088 GCA_013396935.1 Baryphthengus martii | reverse complement strand
TCTCTCTTTTTTTTTTTTTTTTTTTTTTTTTTCTCTTTTTTTTTTTTTTTTTTTTTTTTTTTTCCTCCTGAAACAACAGCAACGACGAAACAACATCAAGCAATTGCCTCCTGGCTAGCGTTCCCGGCAAACCCTCATGACTATTGACTCAAATGAGCAGCCCAGCAAGTTAAGTTGTTAGCTTAAATGAAAATTATAGCAGAGACAAAAATGTCAGCCTGGGAACTGAACTAATAAGGGAAAGAATGCACACGAAGCTGCCAGCGCAGTTCTAAACCTCACGAAAAACGAAGGAAAAGCGCAGCTACCGAAATTAACCGGTGAGGGCTGAGGTAAACGGGGGAAAACCCACATCCATTGTCACACCGATGAGCGCAGGACTCTTTGGTGGCTTCAGTATGACTTCAGACTCTAAAATTGGAGACAGAGTTGATGGTAGGTGGCGAACAAAGCGTGGGCTGGCAGTTTAGCAGCCCAGTGACACCGCCAGGCCGTCTAATGCTCCCGCTTCTTGGCTTCCGTGCCGGAAAAGTGACAAGATGGGGTTAGGTGGCCTGGATTCGTCCTTCGAAACAGCTCCCGAGGAATAAACAGGCTGTTTGTAAGCAGGGGAGGGGGAAGATCGCTGGTGCAAGGTCCCAAGTCAGAGGGGAAAGGTGATGAGCCATGTTGGGCTTGTTCTGCAGAGGCCCTGGCTGCCATTCAGGCTGAGGTCTTGGACAGAGTCCACCGACAGGCCTCCTGCCAGGGGATTTGTTACTGCGAGAGCTTGGCTTAGGCAGGATTTTATTACAAAAATTGTCTCGATTCTTCTTCTGTCTTATTAAAACCTATCCCACCCTTCCCTTCCACCCCAGGAGGGGAAATATTTTCTGTATATATCTGGGTGAAACACACAAACAAATTCATTTCCCACGGATAACGTATTCAGAGTGATTTGCTTTTCAGAGTCAGGAGCTCAAAATGATGAATTTATTATGCAAAGGAATAATTGCAAATTATATTGGCAAAGGCCATTCCAGAAAAAAAACATAAGTAAAAGGGGTATTAATATAACTAAAAGGATTAAAAAATACTGGCTGTTAACTTGGGGCTACTGCAGATATTTTGGGAGGTTATATATCTCTGTTCCACCTAAACCACCAGAGGCAGTAGCTTTCATTTTAAAGGTCTAGTGAGATACGGTAATTAATGGTCCCACCTAACTGCGTATGTGGCACTTGTATCAAGTAGTAGAACGTGGTGCATATTGTGAAAGAAAGGGAAGGAAATGCTTCTTGTCATAAAAACTTACATCTCTTTCTAGTTCATTTTTTTTAGTGCAAAGGAACGAAATCTATCAAGAGTCGGAACATGAAAGAGTTTGACTCCCATTTTTGGGTCAAGTTAGCCTGCGCCTTTAATGGGGTGACTGAATGGCGTATTTTGACTTTATGGGTCCTTAAAGGATATGAAATGACTCATCAACCATCCCCTGGAGATACAGGGCTCTTCCCAAGGATGACTGGAGCAACCCAGATGCTCTTGGTGAACCCAGGGGCAGGAGGCTATTTCTCCTCCGAGTATTCCACAGATTCCCTGTCTGACTTGGTCCATGATGGTCATCAGGAGTAAGAGGCCTTAACAGTTGTTGGGGTTGAGGTCTCTAATGCACAGCTTGTCAGCTACGTGAGATGTATTTGCTCTGCTAGATCCGCACATTATTTCAGGGGTACTCGAAAGATTAATTTGCAATCATAGTCTTCACAGAAAAAACACAGCTCTTCACTGCTGGAGAAGTATTTTCCTCTCTGGCACACATGTACTCTGCAGTAGATTATATTCTCCAGGATAGTTGAGATTTGTGGGTAATTATGAGAAAAATAAAGATAATGCGCTTGTAGACTTTGCAAGTAATAGTTGCAGTGCTAATGCTGTAATTCATAGACATAGCACCAACAGAAAGTGATGGAGCTTGTCGAATTAAAACACTAGTGATGTTTTAAACATACTTTTCCTGTAAGCATTATGATCTGAGTGAGAGGTTGGAATTCAAGTACTCCAGAGGTTTCTCTCCGGGCTCTGGCACACCTGCGGGTTGTGCTCTTGGGGTGGTCCATATCACTTCACTTCCCACGGGGGAGATGCTTGAGAATCACCTGCTGCTACCAACCCTGGAGCAGCTTCTCCAAGGCACGTTCTGTGAGAGCTTTAGTGTAGCTGGGCTTCTGGGCCGTGCCATCAGACCTTGTAAACCGTGACTTGCTTGTAGCTAAAGCCTTAAGTGATGTGCCTTCGTGAGTTGGGGATAAGGGTGATAGTTACTTGGCTTTTGCAAGGAACTTTGAAGACATAGGAGCTGTGGGAGCTTACACAACACTCCAAGCTGAGAACAAATTGTCTAACACTTATTTCCTCACAACTTTTCTTCTAAAGTTGACAGTCATTGCTATGAAAGGAGTTCTACCTTGAGGACAACACTCACTGGGGAAAAAAAAAGATGGGCAATTGAGATGTTTAGTCTATAAACGTTAAACTGATGATCAGCAACTTCTTCACTGAACAACAAACTTCTATTTTGCTTTTCAAGCAGAGCAACAGAGACCACGATTCACAGATTTTTACACAGATCTCAAGACCAACATGCCTTAACAACGGCCAAGAGGAGCAGTCTTCAGCCTCCAGCCTGCAGTACCAGTAGCAGGCACAAAGGTAACCCTACTCCCCATATGTCACAAGGCAGTTCCCCCAGCTACACGTCAAAGTGTGTTTTGGTCTTGATCTTCCCAGCTAGGTGAGGACACAGACCAGTTAAAGCCTTTAAACAAGCCCCAAGTCCAACTAAAAGCAAAAAATAAAGTCAGAAAAGGGAATTGGAATTCAGCAAAACTCAACAAAACTGAATAAATACTCAGCTAAAGCCAATACTCTTGGTATTTGTAGAGTTATACTTGTGGAGGAGACCTTTGGAAACAAGTTTGGATGATCCAAAACACCTGTTGACAGGCACTGCCAAAGACACGTTACCTTGCTTGATGTTGCAATGTTTTGATATGGTTTGAGAAGTTCGTGTGACTTTTGTTGTATGTTCTCAGCAAAATTGCCATCGTGGTTGATGAACGAGGTAATTGGACCTGTATCACTGAGCAGCCATTGCTTCAACAGAACAGAAGCCATAACGTGTAGCAGTAAACGTTGAAGTAATACAAAAAGTTACGTCTGAAATCCACATGCCAAACAAATAAAATGAGTATTTCCTATTTCTTGATAACATGCCGCACGGTCAGGCCAAGCTAACTAAGGAGGAGCCACAGTGAGCAGAGAACACTCAGAAAAAACATGAAAAAACATGGTGGTGGCACCCAGACTGTATGAAAATGATAAAACAAAAATGAAATTTAGGCCTGTATTTCCTTGCCAGGGTCTCAAATCTGATCTTGAGACTTTGCTGTGTCTCTACTGTCTCGAAGCCTGCAGAACCGTGGGATTTTACCTAGTTTCATCCTTTTAAATGTTTGGCAGATTGCTTCTGCTTCTGGTGAAGAGGGCAGGAATGACCAGGAGTCAGTTCAGCCCATCAGGTGTAAAATAGAGGCAGGCAGTTGGTCATTGCATTCTGAAGACACACTGAAGTGATCCTGGACTGAAGTATTTTCAAGGCTGATATTGCTGGAAATGGGTCCCGATGTGCAATACAAAGTCACAGAATCATAGAATCATTATGATTGCAGAAGACCTTTAATAACATTAAGTCCAAAGGTTACCCCATCCCTGCCAGGGCACCACTGAGCCCTGGCCCTCAGCACCACATCTCCACAGCTTGGAAACCCCTCCAGGGATCAGGGGGACTCCATCCCTGCCCTGGGCAGCCCGGGATAGGCCTGGACAGCCCTGGAGGCCAAGAAATTGCTCCCCAGATCCAACCTCAACCTCCCCTGGGACAACTTGAGGCCACTTCCTCTTGTCCTGGCTCTTGTTCCTTGGGAGCAGAGCCCAACCTGCCTTGGCTCCAACCTCCTGTCAGGGAGGTGCTGAGAGCCGAAAGGTCTCCCCTGAGCCTCCTTTTCTCCCGGCTGAACAAGCCCAGCTCCCTCAGCTGCTCCTGACCTGACTTGTGCTCTAGGCCCCTCACCAGGTTCATTGCCTTTCTTTGGACTTACTGAATGAACAGCTTGTGTTTCCCACCCAGCACCTCAAAATAGGTTCAAAACAGCTGTCAGAAGCATCTATTCACCAAACAATCTCATGAGTGCAGGTCTTACATTCTTGGTTTTTTTTTTTCTTTTTTTTTTTCTCTTTGTTTCTCAACAAGCTGAAGAAGAGAACCACTGTTTTCTGTTAAAATACTTTGGGAAGAGGAGATAGAAAGCGATAGTGCCTGCCCCGTCTCGTAACGCAATAGCCTTATTGTCAGAGCAGTCACAGAGGAAGAGGGACACGTGGGTCCCATTTCCTCTTTTGCCTTGGGCAGCTCAAGCCCATCTTTCCCACCCTTTAGGGAAGCAGTTGTGGTCAAGAGGAGGATTCAAGATTTGCCTGGCCAGGCCAGCCAGGGAAGATGAAAGGCAGCATGGCTCCAGGGCTCAGGGCATCCTTTCGGTTCCACTCTTTGCTCCCAGGATCGTTTCTGTCTTTTATTTAAAGGCTGTTTCATGTAAGCAGTCCTGGGATGACACAGTGGTAACGGTTTCACCGCCTTCTGCTGACCTACTCAACACCAACAGTGCCTGGCAAAAAACCCATGTAGAAGGCACACATTTTTATATGAATTGAAATAAAGGAGATTGAGACTATTCAGTTGATGAAAGTGAGTAAGAAGGAATATAATAGCACTATGAGATAATGAATCGTACCGAGAAGGTAAAAAGGTTCTTCTGTTTATCCACTCAGGAAACAAAGCTTAATGAAGCAAAAAGGGAGAAAAAAAAATGTAATCAAAAGAAGCATAGATTTTTTTTCCTTTTTTCTTTCTTTTTATAAACAAAAGTTGTAATTGACCTGTTGAACTCATTGCTACTAGTTATAACTTAGGCCAAAAGATTAGTAAAATTCAAAAAGGATTAGACATCTATATACATAATGAAAATATCCATAAGCTACTGCGGGTGGAATATGATCTCAAACCTTTATACAGAATAATTTGCCTCTTAATACCAAGCGAATCTGGTGTACCAACATCTGTCTAGTCAAGGACCTTGTGAATTACCTCTCTTTTTATCCAGGATCTTCACGCACCACCCTTATAGAAAAAAAGAAAAAAAAAAAAAAAGAAAAGAGAGCTAAAATATAACACACTCCTCTGCACTGCTGCTGCTCCAGAGAAGCAGCTGTTATGTTGTTTGCACGGAATAGCGATTTTACAAACTTATATGATATCTGTGTACTTTTTAATGGGTTTTTTTACACCCTAAGTAAAACTGAGCCCTGGTAAAGGAAGAGAAGTAGAAACGCAGCCTGAGCACCCAGCTAAGAATGAAGTATTGGAGCCATGATTTCCCATTGCCAGTGTGCTCTTAATAGGAGTGGGTCGACAGAGACAGTGTTTACAGAGCAGTTTTGTACCAATAATGCAGCGAGAGGAACGAACAGTGGTCGAATTCTCCACATCTACCTTTCGTGCAAGCTGAAGTTAAACTTTTTCCCACCTGGCAAGTTACAGGTACACACTGATTTTTGGAAAATCAGAGGCAATTTCTGAAATTCAGGGTGCATTTGTGAAAATCAGGGCTAGGTCCTTCTTAATACCTCAGTTATTAAGGAATAAATAAGGATAGGCAGATCTTAAAATAACTGTCAAGGTTGTATAATCTGTTTTAGTCTCTGGGAGGCCACAGAAGTTAAGGGAAGGCTAACTCTTAGGTTTTATTAAGTCAACAGTTATTTACTGTCCATAGTAAATGTAGAATCAGAATGGCAGTTGAATTTACCTATTCTTTTCATAGACTCATAGAATCATAGAATTATAGAATGATTTGGATTGGAAGGGACCTTAAAGATCATCTAGTTCCAACCCCTCTGCCGTGGGCAGAGACACCTCCCACTAGAGCAGGTTGCTCAGAGCCTCATCCAGCCTGGGCTTCAACACTTCCAGGGATCAGGTTCCACAACTTCTCTGGGCAACTCTTTCCAGTGTCCCACCACCCTCAGAGTGAAGAATTTCTTCCTAATGTCTCATCTGAATCTCCTCTGCTCTAGTTTAAAGCCATTGTCCCTTGTCCTGTTCCCACAGGCCCTCATAAAAAGTCCCTCCCCAGGTTATCTGTAGGTCCTCTTCAGATCCTGGAGGCCACTGTAAGGTGTCCCTGGATCCTTCTCTTCTCCAGGCTGAACAGACCCAACTCCCTCAGCCTGTCCTCATAGGAGAGGTTCTGCAGCCCTTGAATCATCTTTGCAGCCTCTTCTGGATCCTCTCCAACAGCTCCATGTCCTTCTTGTGTTGAGGGCTCCAGAGCTGGACCCAGTGCTCTGGGTAGGGTCTCACCAGAGCAGACTAGAGAGGCAGAATCACCTCCCTCAACCTGCTGGCCATGCATCTTGTGATGCAGCCCAGGACACAGTTGGGGCCATTTGGGCTGCCAGGGCACATTGCTGGCTCAGGTTAAGCTTTTCCTCTCTGATCTTTTTGCTGGTCCCTCTGGACACCTATGCCTTTCCATTCCCGAGGAAGACTGTCCTTCTAAGCTCCTTACTGTAACCCTAGGAGTGAGAAGACCACCAGGTTTTCTGGGTTGTGATGAATACATTATTTTACTGGTGTGAAAGCACAGAAAGGCCTCGCCTTGCTGCCAGAGCCACTCTCTCACCTTCTTGAATTCAGAGAAACACTCCCCCCCCACTCCCCTTGTATCCACTGTCATGAGTTAAGTGTTGACGAAGTGTCCTTGTGCCCTCAGGCATCTCTAAAGTTTTTGCAGTCCAAAGATGTTCCGTGTCTTAAGTGATCAGGACTAGAGAAAGTATTTCCCAGCTAAAGCTCTTCCTACCAATAGAAATTTGCCAGCTAAATTTAGTTGTGAGTAATATCTAATAATTCCAGGGTCCCTTTGCTCTTGGTTTACAATTTGTCAGCATTACTTTATTACTGTTTGCAAGAGTAACAAAAGGTGCTGCAGGAGGGATTCATTTGGGCAAATTAAACCTACAGTGGGATTTCAAACGCAGGCATTTGTCCTCCGGGATTAGACATCAGCAGCCTGTGGAATTATTTCTGACATTTCATCCATCATACACTCAGAATAACTAAACAAACTGGTGCTGCTCTCTCCCTGCTCAAAGAACAACTTTCACAGAGCCTTCCCACGGAAATATCCCAACCTATTAGTGTCAGGAAATTGTGCTTGGAAAGTTAAGAGACGAAAAAAAAGAAAAAAAAGAAAAATCTTCCACAAGTGAAAGGCTGAGATGTTATCGCACGTCAATAACGTGCATTGGGAGGTCTGCTCATAAACAGTTCTTTGGCTGGTGCAAATTGGAATGACATAAACCTGGTGTAGGTATATTGATTTTTTTCAGGCCAGGAATTTTCACCATAGGAGTCACTAGAACTATAACTGTGAGAATCTGGACTTACTCTCCTTAAAGCAAACCGCCAAATCGGCCTCAGGTGAAGCAGGCCCTGCAAAGACAGTTTCTTTTCTTCTTTTTTATTTTCTTTTTTTTTTTCAAGTAGATTTTAAAACACACATGTTTTCAGCATAGCCTCTTGCATCGTTCATTTTTCAGCCTTTTCTTGAAACATCAGGCACATGCTTCGCTGGCCAAAGTGTTAATTTCAACCAGCTCATCCCTGGCTAAATATGACCAAATTAGATTAGGGATTATATTTAGAATGCCATAACGTTAGTGAACAAAAACTGGACTAGCTCATTATTAGAGGATAATGCCCTTTTAGTCTATATTTAAAAAAAAAATTAAAAAAAAAGAAGTTGTCTAACAAACCTCAGGTTGGTTTTCCATTCTGGAGAGACCTCCAAGGATATACTGCAATTACAGGAGGTTCCCCCTCCACTTTTGATAACTAATATAACACGCTTTGAAGTAATGTGGTCTCACACTGAAATCTACAATCAAACACCTAAACTAACAGAAAAGGTAAAACCACCACGAGGGAGAATTTAGAAACGGAAGTGCATAATCAGATAAATGAGAAGAAAGTTTTGAAAAGGATTGCAGAGGAGTAACAGGAGATATTGCTGGTGTGTTTCTTACTTCATTGTTGTTTTCCTTCAGTAAAAGTTCTATCAGCTGGGGAGGGTTGCTCACTTCTTTGAAGCTGGCTCTTGTTTCTCTGAAATCAGATTCCTTATTCCCAGGGCTCCGCTGCGTGATGCCAGCACAAACACACATCAGCAGCTGCACAGCACTTTAAAGAGTTAGCAAGGAGCTATCAAGCAATTACTTATTCCATTTTAGATCTCCGTCCATTATTTTCACTGAGGAAGTCTGAAGCTGGGGGAATAAAAAGCCAGAGAAAGCAAACAAACGTTTTGTAAAGCCTCAGCATCTCACCTAAGGAGTGAAGCTCTCCTACTGCTCGCTAAAGAGGTGAGACTCGTAGGTGAGAAGCGCTGATGGGAAGAATAATCCTTTCCCCAAGCCTTAAAATCTACTTGATGAACTACTCTGATGAACAGAGAGTGTTTTGATGTGCTGAGCTGGTGCCACTTCCACCAGGGGCAGGTGCAGTTCTGGCTGCTTCTGCACTCGGACAGCATCTTCTGCAGGTCGGTCTCACCTACGGCAGAGTCTCCTTAGAGCTAGTAGGGCTGTGCCGTGGATGATTCGGGTAGAATGAAGAGAATGAAGAAGCTGAGCTTGAAATTCTTGAATTGCTTCCAAAATGAACTTTTTGTTCGTTTGTTTGTTTTGGTTTGGGTTTTCTTTTTGGTTCTTTTTTGTTTTGTTGTGTTTTTTTTTGGTTTGTCTGTGTTTTTTGTTTTGTTTATTTTTTTTTTTTGGTTGTTTTATTTTGTTGTTGCGGTTGTTACTGAGCCTAGATTGGTGGTGTTTTGTGTATGTGTCTGAAGTAGAAGCTACTGTAGACAGAGATTGATTTTTCATGTAAACATTTATCCTTTGGCCTGAAGTACATGGTGAATAAAAACTTTTAACAAGCTTCTCATAAAATCAACGATGGTGGAACCACGAACCTCCTTCGCTTCAGAGGCACCCATGTAACTGGGGGTTCTTAATAACGCTCGTCTGTCCCTCACTGGACAACCACAAAGCCAAACCCCATCCCAACAAAAAGGCAGCAAAATCTCAACCACTCCCGTGCAACCCTGTGAGAAAAGACGGGCTTTGCTGATTGCTCTCAATTTGTCTGTTGGCTTGAGTGACGTTTATTAATTTTATCAATGGAAGTGCTACACTAAAATAGAGGAAAAAAGAAAAACCATAAAGATAGGATTTACCATGAAGGGGAAGTTAGAAGCTCTCAACCTATAACTTCCCGATGCTTCAGTTTTCGAAGTCTTTAGCTACCTAAACTCTACATTTTCCTAGATGAAAAAAAGAATATTTTTTTTGTTTGGTTTTTTTTGCCTGAATGGGGTGAGAGAGAGCTTCTCATACATACAATTAAATGTCCCTGGTTGCTGTGGATGTAAAACTTGGATATTTTGACAGGACACTTTCAATACTTTTCCACAGCTGTCCCCCAAAGCAGAACAGTGGGGCTGTGGAAAAAAGGACCTTTCTCCTCTACTTCCCTCCTTTCACCCCGAAACAGTGAGATTTACTTCTAGATGAGCACCCAGAGTCAATCTCTCTGTTTAAATCCCACCAGTGGAGCTGGCCAATACTCCTGTGAGAAAGATCACTCAAACTGTGCCATTGATTTACCGCCAGGTTCTTCATCTATCTTCCTTTATTAACCTACGTGTGAGTGTGTGCAAGTGATTAAATGTTTCCAGTACTAGAATTTCATAAAATTGTGCTGTAGGTGGGGTGAATCCTTGCCCATTGGAGCAGTCTGGCAATTTTACTTTGGGTATTAAGAAGTACAGGCAGGTCCATGGGAGCCCTTGGAGCGAAGCTTGAAGCCACATTTCTGGGTGGCTTTTCCATCTTTGTCCCCGACTGGTTTGATTTCTCTGAGAACATATTTTTTTATGAGCTGGGACAGAAAGTGAGAGGGAATAAAGCAGGGTGGGATGGCTTGGGAATACAGCCAGGCTTTGCATAAACCGGTAGTTCAGTCATTCACCCAAAACATCAGAGGATCAATCCTAATCCCTGAATCAGTTATAAAACAACATCAACGCGGAAGACAGCGCTGCGCGTTTTTGGAGACACGGGGTTGGATGTCAGCTTCAGGGAGACAAGTACAGATCTGAGTCGCAGCAGAGCAGAGACAGGCATCAACTCAGGGCTAAGGATTTCCCCAGACACTGTAAAATTAGGTTACTTTATATATTTTTTTATCCCCCTAGACTTTTTGAGAAATCTGGTTCTGCTTCTAAAACACTCACAAGTAAAGAAAGATATTGTGGAGAGTATCTGTAACAGAGTAATTTGTGGCAGATAGCTATTTTAATGAAGGATGGATTTTTAATTTTTTTTTTTTTCTGTCCAGAAAGAGTGAAACGACTTTCTCAACCTTGATGCTGGGAGTACAGAATATAATTTACACGTAGCCTCTGTGCTGTGACAACAGCTCAGTTGGTTTCTGCAAACAGGCACAAATCGTTTGGGATAATCGGGTCTCAAACAACAGATTAGATGAAACTCAATCACTTTGCCTTGGTCCTGAAGATGCTGAGAGAATAAAACAAAAGTTGTCCTGAGTGCACTCTCCCATACCTATCAAACAGGATGCAAACTCATATGCCAGACTCCCTTTCTTGCACAAGAGTGGAAGTCTTATCCATGATGTGCTTCACGGTGACCCATGTTTCCTCCATACCCTTCATGAAGCAAAATACAGTGCAGAAGTCAGATCATCCCCTATCTTATACTTCCCAAACTGCTCTCTAATTCTAAGCCTTCTACAGATGAAACCTCTGAAAAAAATTAACAATTCAAAAGGCAGTAAAAGAAAGCAGGACAGCTACCATACTGTAGGAAGAAGTTCTTTACTTTGAAGATGGTGAGGCACTGGAAGGGGTTGCCCAGAGAAGCTTTGGATGCTCCATCCCTGGAAGTGTTGAAGCCCAGGCTGGATGAGGCTCTGAGCAACCTGCTCTAGTGAGAGACATCCCTGTTCATGGCAGGGGAGTGGAACTGGATGATTTTTAAGGTCCCTTTTAACTCAAGCCATTCTATGATTCTACGAATGTATTGTGATAGTCCTGTCCTGTCGGAGATTTCTCCCACCCTGCTGGAAAAACCTCTTTCAGATAAAAAGGAGTTGGTGGGGTAGCCAGCCTGAAATCAGGACACCAGCTCTACTCTATCACTCTTTGTTTCCTGCCCTTTTATATCTGTAGAAGGAAATGAATACTTCTAGATGACAGGAACTAAATTTTAGACAGTTAAAGGTGGGTGAGTTGAGTCCCACACACTTTTTTTTACAGCTAGATATTTCTATGAGCAGTATAAAACAAAGTCCCTGTCAAATAAAGAGAAGTTTTATAACATTTTTTATGGTAGTACCTACGCATCTCCCAAAAGACATGAGGAAGTTTCAAAAGGTTGTGATATCATTTCATGTATGACAGTCGCTGAGAGAGACAGCGCAAGGCCCTAGGCTGCAGACAACAGCTTGATCCTGAATTCCTGAAAACCCTTAGAAATTCTGCCAAAGGACTGGACTAGGTGTACTAAGAATGCTAAGGAGAGATATCAGGCTGGGCTCGATGTGCTAAGATTAGGCTGAAGAGAGACTTGCTGGGTTGCTTTCATGCTTGTTTTAGGTTCCTGACTTGTAGTCAAAGGTTAATAAATGTGTATGAGTAATGTTCAAACTGCATTTTGCCATAGGCACATGCATTCTGAGAAGAAAACTTGACTTTAACTGTTTCTACACATAAAGGTTATCCAGCACTGGAAGGAATGGTCAACGTTGGCAAATCCAGGAGCAATTATGGGCTTGTTGGTGCCAAATGTAAACTCCTTTTTGAAGCAAGCGGGGGAAGCTTTCCAAGTAGGACTTGCAAATATCTTCATTTGAGCCTCGCGTCCTTTGTCTCAAGCAGCTAAGGTCGCAAACGCCTGAAATCAACATGGCCACAAAAGACGTAGAAAGAGGTAAGTGCTCAAACACTGTTGCTAAAACTGTGGTTTCCTTACAAGACTGGCTAACTCTGACTAGAAAGTCCAGCTGATCACTCCAACAGCCAACACTGTCCAGGGAATTTAGAGTAAAATGCTCGTCTCTGACCTCCCCTGTGGATCACCTGGTACTTTGTAGTCACTCTCCTCATTTGTTGACATCAACAAGGCTGATTGATAGAAAATTGTGTGTGTCAAGGTGACCCTAACTCCTGCTTTGATTAATTGACTTTATAATTTGTCAATTTGGAAGTGAGTTAAAAAAATGGGAATGTATCATTAACCTCTTTTGAAAGAATTGTACCTCAATCAAGTATAATTATTTTTCTAGATTCAACCACTATAACCTCTTCCTATACTAACAAATATCATCTTAAGCTCAAATCTGGTATCAGTAAAAAGGTACTTAATGTATTGACCTAAATTAAATTGCATTAGGGCTCACCTGTGCATTCTGGAATGGGCTGTGCCTCCTCCATCTTACAACAAAGGCCATACATTACAAAGGACTCAGTTCCATGGTTTTGTACAGTTGGATTTATTGTAAACTACCACTAATAAGTCACTGAATACTTAGAAAGACTCCAGAGCAGCTCACAAATATCTAGCTTGCTTTATTTTTTTAAATTTGGCTTTCTTTTTTTTTTAAAGAAAACCCCAACCAAATAAACAAACAACAGCAAAATTTTAAGAAGATGTCTAACCTTAAGCTATGTGAAGTGCCAAAATACTTCTAAATACGTGCCAAGAACTTAGTGGTCTTGCTTGATTCTCATCTGGGGATCATTTTACCCAATCAGAACTTAAAAACTCCTTTCTTATTCTGGGTGTAAGACCACGCTATTCACACTGGTTTCCAAGTATGACAGATTCCAGCCCAATCTGATACCGCAGTGACTGTTCATTTCCCACTGGTGATCACCCCCTCATCTTATGGCTGCAAAGAGAAGCGCAGAGAAAGATCACAAGGCTCTCTATAATAATAATGCACACTTTTACATGCATCCATATTCTAGCGCCGAAGCTGAAACATCGTGCTCTGCTTCCATACTTTGCTGTTCTGTTTGGTGTGAATCTCAAAAATTAATCCATCAGTGTTATTTTCTTGAGCTCATTCCCTTTTTATTTCTTTTTTTTTTTTTTTTTTGTATTTTTCCTGCCAAGATGATTTGTGCAGATCGTCCCGTGCCAAATAGTAGGTACATTAAATAAGTAGGGATATGTGTAGACAAGACGTTGGCAAAGGATAGAAAATGGTATTCTTAAGAACCCCGAGTACTTTCTCCGTCATGTACAATTAGGACTCTACTAACGCAGTTGCTCGTGCCTGTACTTTGTATATAGGCTCTTAGGACATTTTAATTTGTTAGGCTATAGCTGTGCCATACACTCCTGTCTGACACTTTTTCACTACTCTTTAAAAGATTTTGACTCTAGCCCTGGCTGCAACACATGAGTTTAATTAAAACCTGCAAATTTTATCTGCAGACCGCATAGAGCAGGATTCACATTTCGTCAATGAATGTACGTTGGTTCTTGCATGAAACGCACGTTTCAAATACATGGGCAACAAATAGATCCTTTCTCAAGAAACTAGAACAAAACACACGAACTCGTATTCTCTACGGTGGAGAGAAACGAGTCTTTGACGCAAGGGTTATTGCAGATCAGGAAGCTGTCACTTGTGTGGTACAAGTGGAGATAAGGAGGAAGATGTAACATAAACACCGAGAAAAGACTCGGTTTTCATTCCAGTTTAATTTGCCAGAGCATGATCTTCCGGGCCGCGTGCTGAAAACCAGCGACGTGTCCCCTCTCCACCTGCAAACCGGCGGGCTGGAAGACCAGCAGCTGCCTGCAAAGCGATCAAACCTTGCGCCGAGTCCCCGGGCAGATGATGGTTTCGTTGAGGCCGTGCCGACGAAAAGGACTGGGAGGACTTTCCCCTTCCATGCACTGACCTGAACTCATGCAACGCAACGTCTCTGCTGCAGCCTGAGTGTTTGGCGTTCCCGATGCATTCTCGGCTCCCTACGCGCCCTCGAACGCAGCTCGTCCGCTCACTCCTGTGCCGTTTCACGTCGCGGAGCCTGTACTTTTGGAAACCACAGGATAACGCTTCCCTGTCATCCCAGCAAACTGAGATTCCGGGTTCACTGAAAACCAGGAAGAGGAACGATATCGAATTTCAAAAATCCCTGTTAATTATCGATAGGTATATAAAAAAATTGTTCTCTCGTGTTCTGAAAACTGGTGTAAAATGTCGCAGCTAGAGAGTTGCTTCCCAGTAAGTTATTCTCAGTAAATTTGGTCTGCTCGTTGCACGCATACACATATAGATATCTCAGATCTGTCTTTATATACGCTTTCTCCTCATGAAAAGCATTCTGACTGCTTAACAGGCATGTGGGATCCTGCATAAATTATGCTGATTCTACATGATTCAAGCTATAAAATACAAAATTACATTGCATTTTCAATAAGAGTATGCACTAACCGTGTGGAACATGAAAGGTCAGACTGGAAATTCCTTCTTCTCTTTTGTGAGTAATCTTTTTTTTTTTCAACCAGCAGCCCCATTGATTTCAACAAGGATGAGTAAGAGGTCTCATGTAAGATTGCCATTTGTCCTTGTTTGGAGACCACTTCAGTGCTCCAGCCTTATAATCTAATCTGTGCATAGACAGACACATACTTAACTGATGTCAGTGGGCTGCTTTTTTGGCTTGGAAAGGCTTTTCATGGATCAAGGCCATAATAGTCAACTCAAGCTCCCAAAGAAAAACGTGACAAAGCTCCACTGCAAAGTTTAAACTGATGTCTTTGAGACTATATTAACTTTTATCTTCATAGATGCTTGGTGTCTCTCCACCAAAAAAAATGTAATATTCCTTCAGTATTCCTCCAGCTTTAAAGAAACAGACAAGCATCACACAAAGGTTAAAGCATAAGCAGTATTTAGTATATCTGAAGTGGACTACACCAGCAGAACAGCAGTGCCTACAGAAAAGGTGATCCTTTCCGGAAACCCATTCACCTCCTTGAGTTCTTGCATCCTCATTTTAGTTTGTCTATGCCAGCTTACACTGAAGTTTCCAAACTTGCTTGTATATCTGCTACCACAGCAGTTAGGTGGCTGTTTTCAGAAATAATAAATTTCTATGAATCACAGAATCATAGAAAGGTAGGGGTTGAAAGGGACCTCTGGAGACCATTGAGTCCAACTCTCCCCCCAGAGCAGGATCACAGAGGGCAGGCCACTCAGCAACAGATCCAGGTGGGTCTGGAAAGTCTCTAGAGAAGGAGACTCCACCACCTCTCTGGGCAACCTGGGCCAGGCTCCATCACCCTCACAGGAAAGAAGTTTCTCCTCCTGCTGAGGTGGAACTTCCTGGGTTCCAGTTTGTGCCCATTGCCCCTTGTCCTATCCCAGGGCACCCGCGAAAAGAGCCTGGCCCCTTCTGCTTGGCACCCTGCAGAGATTTGTAAACATCCATAAGATCCCTTCTGAGTTTTCTCTTCTCCAGACTCAACAGACCCGGGGCTTTTAGCCTTTCCTCACAGGAGAGATGTTCCAGTCCTTTCAGCATCCTCGTAGCCTCCACTGGACTCTCTCCAGTATTCCCTGCCCCTCTTGAACTGGGGAGCCGAGCACTGGACACAATAGTCCAGTTGTGGTCTCACCAAGGCAGAGTAGAAGGGGTGGAAAATCTCCCTCAAACTGCTTGATGAATGCTACTCAGTGCACTCGAAGACTGACGTGACCTCAAAAACCAGCTTCAGTGCTGGAGATGAGATTTCTAGCTTTGTATCTGGAGATACGGATACTTAGGGGTCAGCTCTGGTTGCTCTCATACTGCACAGGGATCTGTTCCTGTAGTACGATGGGTGCTGAGCCAACGCCCTTTGAAGGCTGTGAAAACTCTCTCACTAACTTCTAAAAGAGACCAAGAGATGTGCCTGAAACCTGCAGCTCATTTTTTCCATCTCAGTCACCGGCATAGTCTCCCTTCTGCGTATCGTGGGTAGAGAAGTTAAATTAGCCACCCGAAGAATTTAAGAGACCATCAGGCAGTAGTGCAAATTCTGTGACAGTGGAACAAAAGTACCTACACATTTTAGAGAGCTTTACAGTGCCAGTCTGCTTTCACTGCCATGCATTTTAATATCACCTGTGATCAGAAGTGTGAATACTCTCTACAGGGTACTTTTCATATACTTTTAGCGGACTCTGTCTGGAGCATCCACTGATCTCTCTTCAGCACCTCAGCTTGTTCTCTTTCTGTAGAAGTTTTCAGATATCTCACTCTTTTAACACCTGGCATATAGAGAGATGGATGCCCCTACATGAACCATGTTACATCAGAGTGCATTGATACGGCAGGCAGATGTGTATTACCAGCGGAAAGACTGGGACTTGACCTGAATAAGTCTACTGCCATATTGTACATGACGTGATATTTGGTGGCTTTATCTGACTGTTGTTTTCCAAATCGTGAGCACCACCAGCGTAAGCTTTGCTGGCTACCAACTGTTAAGCACTCTATCATGAAGTCCATATGTACCTACAGCTTCAGTTTTTAAATATAACTTTCCTCATCGTAAAAAAAGAAGTGATGGAGGAACTAGAGTTAAAACTTTGTTTTGCACCTTCATGGTCTCTTGGCTCATATTAGGGTGATAAGACAAGGGGAAATGGCCTCAAGTTGCCCCAGGGGAGGTTTAGGTTGGAGCTGAGGAACAATTTCTTCCTTTCCAGGGTTGTCCAGGCCTGTCCCAGGGTGCTCAGAGCAAGGATGGAATCCCCATCCCTGGAGGAGTTTCCAAGCTGTGGAGGTGTGGTGCTGAGGGACAGGGGTTAGTGGTGCCCTGGCAGGGATGGGGGAACAGTTGGACTTAATGATCTTAAAGGTCACTTCCAACCAGAATGATTCTATGATTCTATGAAGTAACGCTTGTGTGTCGCGTGTCTACAACTAGTTGTCTGGGTTAGAGAAGGACTTGAAGGTCTCAGAACGAATCCATGCAGAACCAAATGCTTTCTGCATCTCCTTGGCTCATGAAAAGTCACATTGCTGCTCGTGAAGGTGCAAAGGTTAAATAAACCATTATTTCAAGTAGCAAGCATCTGGTCCACTGCCTGATTTTGGATGGTCATTTCGATACCTACCCACCTACCTTCAAAACATTTCAAAGGGCATCTCAGTGGGATTACGCCTCAGTGCATCTACAAGTTATTTTGATCCTTTGAAGACACTGCAGAGGGTAATCAAGAGAGGTACAGGCTTCCTTACCTGTTACCGCTTCTGTTAATTTTCCATTCAGCAGCTGCCTCGCCTGTGCACATGTTCAGCACAGTGTTCCTTGGCTGTGCACTCAATACCGTCTGAATACAGCTGTCAAAATCTGGATCAAGACACAGTTCGAATTAGATTTCTCTGTCATAGTGGAAGGAAAGATTCTTGGAAAGTTGTTCCATGCCATATTTCAGCTAGTTGTTTTGGATGAAACTTTCGTCATGGTTTAAAAAAAAAAAAAAAAAAGAGTAAGTTTCTAGCTAACTTTTTGCTTTGACTTAAAAAAAGGTCTCTTGGAGCAAAGGTGAAGAGCACAAAGCTTAGCCTGAAAAGTAAAGGCTTGGAGGTAAAGGTTAGAAATACTAGAATATTTAAATATAGGAGCTTAAAATAGGAACTGGTGTCCCTCCTTAGCCACGGTTATTTCTTGTACTAATTTACCTGCCTATAGGAAACAGGAGGGGACAGACCAATTTTAAGACATTTTCACTGTCAATGAAAAGGGCAAAATAAGTATTTGTACGATAATATGAACAAAAATGCCAGAAAAATTAATACCACCGGATAAAAAAGAATGTGTGAAACAAACAGGGGTCAGGAATGCTGAAATGTGAATATTCAATTAACAATACCAGAAAAGATGTGGGGCGCGGTATGTAAATGAAGGCTGCCTGGGGCCAAATGTTCTCAATAGCGAAGCCGACGAGATATTAAGAACACCCCACATGACTTTGTTTTTCAGCTCACGAGCAAATCCATGCCGAAAATACATTTATCTGTTCTAACAGCAAAACCAAACACATTCCATAATGTATGTATTAAGAGGATGTATAACTTGCAGAGCATTCACGGCTGGGATAATGTGACTACCTATAGTAAGTGCTGTGGAAAGAGACAGGGAGGGGAGAAGAAAAAGCGATAAGAAGGGTAGATGCTTGAGGAGAAAAAAACTTGCTAATCAGAGGTTTCCACACGGACCACAGCATCCCATGCCCCACATGCTGATTTCTTGAGACCTGTTGCCAAAATAAATTTTTTCTTGGACTCTTAGAAATTATAGGATGTGTTTGGCTTGCATCAAGAACACAGCAGTTCCTTCCCCACACAAACAGCTCTATCTAGTTAGGCTGAATTATAAACGGAAAGACTGCTTCACTAATTATTTATACAAAGACGAAGATAGTTGCCTTCTGGAAGGTTCGTAGGAACTGGATTTTTAAATTTTATTTATTTATTTTTTTTGATTCTTACTGTTTTTTACTTTCAGGGCTGTCAGACTCCACCAAAAATGGTCTAGATCTTCATCCACAGGAAAACAATTCACAAGTTTACTGCTCTGAGTCATACAGTGATTATTTTTTTTTTTTCCCCCTAAGAGTATTGATACTGTTTATTTAATATTTATATAAAGCAGGGTCTTTACAGGGACAAGGAAATTTTCTTCTCTTCCTACGTGCACCCCTGGATTTTGAAGCTGCTACTCCACAGCTACCAGTACTGACCTCAGTGTAAATATTTTCATCATCAGAAAAGGATTTCTTACATGTCCTGGAAATGCAACGCACGGATGTGTTCCAGCGAAGAGTGGCTTTTTCAAATCATTATGACTACTTTTATGAGTCAAGTGAAAGTCATTCATAAGTGTTTTCAGATTCGAGCCAACTGTTTTCTAAATTGTGCTCCATCTTCTTTCCCCCTTATTCCCCACTTTTAGATCAAGGAGTTGAAAAACTGGAACAGGCTTAGCAAGAGGAAAATAATTTTCTGAGTGCTTCGCATACCATTGTCTTGGTCCTCTCACTTCTTCCTGCACGAGATGCCGCTGAATATGGAATATATGAGATGAGTTCCTAGCAATTTACTGCAAAGCCACAGTGAGAGGAGGTGAGAGAAGAAAGAATAACGCAGCCAGTGGAAAAACAAGCAGCATTTCTTTTGGACAGGCAGAATACTGTTGAGCTGCAGTCACCTAGGTCCATAAATTGAATCTTGCAAGTAGTCTTGCTCTGCTTTAAGCACATTCTAAGGGTCTGTGGGATCAGGTCTCAGTTTAGGCTTCGGGATTAGCATTCCTCTTGTGCAAAGTACCATGGAATTTTAATGAATACAAGTAGTCAGAATTTCTGCTGTCCCCTCCCGAGATTTGTTTATTTACTAATTTAGAGACATGTTTTACGTCTTACTCCAGTGATGCGTCGGTACCGCCACCATGCTGAGGCAATGGCTAAAAATCCGACGCCGAGAAGAGTGGCGTCTGTGAGTCATACACAGTCCTAGACACATATACAAACTCTTAAAATACTGTCTTCAGCTGAGATAATGAGATATTAAAAGATTACAATGGGCACAAAGATATGGCATCAAAGAGTCCGGTCCAGTTTGCTGTGGGAGCGTTCCGCGTTTAAAATAAAAAAGAAAAATTAAATTACGATATGAGTTTCTGTTGTAAATGTATGAACATTTTTCCTTAGGACATGGATATCTCTAGGACTTGATTAGCTTAGCACCTGGTAAAATAGAGTCTTTATACTGAAATAACACATCAGGCCCTTTATCCCAGATCCTGACGGGGCGCTGGGTGTTTAACTCTATCTTTCAGAACCAACCAGACATTTCAAGGTCTGTATTTCAGCTGCTCCTTTGCTTCATTTCAGGTTTTCTGAATTCTCCTTCCCTTCAAAATCTTCTTTTAGAGCCACCAGCAGCACAAGCCAGGGGAGGTGGTAAGAAATCTTTTGAAGTCCTTGGTCTCCTAACGACTACCCAAAAAAGCTTCGCCTCAGTGGAGAATCATGATGCTCCACCCAAGTTATCTTGTCAGGTCCAAAACTTTGTGCAAGTGGTTTATTTGGTTTCAAGAGGGCTGGTGGAGACAGCTGGTTTTACCTTTAAGATGAAGCCTTTTGAGATGTGTAGTAGATGCTCTGGGACAAAGTTTTAAATCATTGACATTTGCTTTTGCAAAAATTAAGTAGCTGCCTATATGAAATCTGGTCACATAGTCCTGGAAATCTGGCTGTATTCTTTCTGCTAAATAGAACCAGACAATAATACACAATGTGGTCATTTTTTATTTGAATAGTATGAAATATTTTGGATATTAGCTGCTTCTTAAAATGAATATAAATTTCAACAAATACCAGGAAAGCCAACAACTTCAAACACAAGTGAAAAATAACACCTCACCACAACTCGCAAATCTTCCCAGTGCATTTTATACGGTTTCTGAAGCCTCGCTGCACTCTCCGCAGCCCTCTAGTTCAGTTTTGGGAACTACAAAAATCTGTTCTCTGTCACTTAGTTTGTCTCTTACTGTCACAGGTAAAAGCAAATGATTATTTACTGAATTTTCTGCATCTGGAAAAAAAAGATACATGTTTTTGTTATGATTTGAAAGAGTCACCTGAAGAAAAGAAAAAATGTTGTAGACTGCTGGAGCAAAGCCAAGCTTTGGTAAAATCTGGCTAGATAATATATTCTCTTTATGGTACATTCAGCAGAATGAATATTCATAGCTGAAGTTGTGTTCCCTGAAACACAAAACTTAGAAGTGAGACTGTGTTGTTCACAGCCTGTATGAGGTTTTATTTATCTTTTTTTTTTTTTAAAAGCAACTATCTAATTACCTTTGAAGTCAATTACTTTGCCTCTTCCTGCGATGCCTCTACTCTCCCCAAAACGTATCAACTGAGTTTTTCATTATTAATTCCCAAACAAGAAAATAAGAACTATGAAAAATTAATAGCAAAGTTCACATGAGCAGATGTTAATCTTCTGCAATGTACATTCAAGATAGTGATCTCATTGGCAGGGAGCCCGTTTTTTTTTAATGGAGTCCTTTTAGTTCGTAAAGTCAGTAGCAGTAGAGCCTTGGAATTGGTAGCAAAAAGTCAACTGCATATTTGAATACTTAATTTTGTGGCTATAAACAGCCACGTCACATTTCCAGCAGCAACAATGGGACGGTTTTCAGCACCGCTCTACTAAGCGGGCATGTTTTCTATTTTGTTCTTGTATATACAATTAAAAGCATTCCCACCAGAGAACTCTGCCCTGCATTCCCTTCTGAAACAGAGCATGAGAGATGTCTCTCAAAAGTCAAAATCCTGCTTTTCCTTGGGCCAAATAGCAAAAGAACAGCCCAGCAGTGCACTGTCACTTCTAAGGTTTCTATTGAAAGTTTGAGTTCACTAATTGTCAATACTTGCCCCAGCGTGCAGTTGTGATTAGACCTCTGGTCATGAGAAAAGTAATTTTTTGTTTTTATATTTTAATTTTTTTTTTCTGTGTGGAAAGGTGAGTTTACCTTTTGTCAGACAAGAGATAAGGTATGGCACACATGGAGCACAGGAAGGTTCTCGTCTTGCTCGAGGGGATATCCACCAGTGCCTGCGTTCTTGTTGAGTAATAATGAGATACCATAACCAAACAGTAGAAGATGCATGTCAGATGGTTCTCCAATAACATTAGAAAAAAAGCAGCTGATGTATGGGATATTGAAGGCAGATTAAGTTGTTAATGTATATTAGTATATTCTTAATTTCCTTTTAATTGAAAAAGACATATTGACTTTAATTAGAACCATTTCACAGGAACTGTCAATTAGCACATGTCAAACTAGTTAATTCAGAACAGAATTCTTTTAATTAGGGTCTGCTTTCCTTTAACTGTGGGACCAATGAAATCAGCCTTTCCTTATCAAGATTTTAAATGTCTCTAAGACATACAATACAAATGTAGTCTCTTATCTATTATTAGAAGCCCATATGGATAACATTAAAATGATGATGCTGGCATTGTTCGTGCAGCACAAATCAGAGTTTCCTTTATGACTATTTGAAAAAAAAAAAAAAAAAGAAAAAGAAGAAGATGGCTTTGAAGAAAGACTATTTTAAATACACAGATTTATCCTTCTTTAAAGAGACTACAAAATTTATGACACGCATGTTCACATTTAAAGTATTATTTAATACGTCTGCTCAAATAAATGGGCCTATTCAAACGTTTTGTGTGTTCTATCAGCCAAAGACACATAAAACATTTTCAAAGCATCCAGCAACGTTCTTCCCTTAAATGAACTGTAATCAAAAGGAGAAAACAGACTCGATGATTTTTTTTTGGGACGATATAAAACCAGCATTGTTAACTTTCATTGCATGCGAAGATTTAACGCCGATTGCTAATCCAGTGGCTGCGAACGCTGCCGAGATAATGTCATCTCAGTTTATCAAACAGCCTATAATCCCAGTCTTGAATTTCACGTGCGTTTTCTGAGTACGTGTGAGTTTGCTGGCGGATCTGGACTCGTGGTTGAGTCAAGACCTTCCCAGTGGTTTCTGGGAGCTGCCGTGGGCAACACCTGTAACGCGGCGGGTCACGTCCCTTCAGGGGTAGGAGCAGCTGAGAAAAATGTAACAAGAAGTATGAAGGGAATGATTGCAAAATCTAGAGTTAGTTTTATCGTGAGGGGGTTTAGCCACTGTTTTACTGACCTATATCAACAGAGGATTACAGAGATTAGTGAAAGGAATACTTAATAACCGAACTGTGGATTCCAAAGAGGATTATCTGGTAAGATATTTCATGTATCCTGATGCTTTGTTGAACGTATTAGGGACCTGATTATGTGACTGAGTAACTCAGCAATAAAAGCAGCATAATTTCTCTAAATGAAGTGCAACTGGGATGCATTAAATTTTGATGTGTCCTAGAAGTACACTTCACCTAGGACCCTAACCACACCATTTTTTTCCCCCCAGGGTACGTGGCATGTACGGTTGCGAGAGTACCATGTGTCAAAACTTGTGTTAAGATCTCCACAAAACTTTGAAAAGCGGATGAACTTTCACTAGATGACCCGCAAAACTGAAAAATTATGCCCTGGGAGCTCTTCAGTTCCAGGAAGAAGGTCTGTAGACAGGTCACTTGGCTGCCTGCTGTCCAGTATGGAGTGTACACCGAGTATAATTAACAGCTGTAGTTCCACTTTTAAATGTGATTGTAAATAGGTAACATAAGACCCTGATATTTATTCATTAATCCTATTGTGGCCCATATTAAATCTCTGCTTATCAGTTTAAACGCTTACCATAATTTAGAACTCTTTAAGCAGATCTAAGTCACTTCAGCACTGAATTGCATAATCCATCTCCTTTTATAACACAGCAGAAACAATGCTTTGGATTTGGATCATGTTGCTCAACCGGCAATACGTTGTTTGTTTCAAAAAGGCAATTAGCAGCAACTCTGCTCTCAAAATCGTCCCCATATTGGCCATGCATAGAAAGTATGGTGGCCACTAGGGTTAGAGGTGGCTGCCTTGTGGCTCACGTATTATGCGTTAAGGTGAACTACAGAAAATAGGAATATTTGAACGGTTTATAGGGAATTTTTGGATGATGGTGAATTTTTCAGTCCTTGCAGTATCCCAGTCAGGTGGGCTATAAATTATCTAATCCATGCCTTATGGCCGGGATAATGGAGAAACAGCTGTATGGGCAGAAAGTAACTTACCCAAGCCCCAAAACGAGTCAGTTAGGAACGGAATTAAAAGCAGAAGCTCCCAATTCTCTGAAGGTGCGTGATCCTCCCTGCAAATACAACAACGCACCTCTCAGCACAGCCCACTGTGTGCTGTGCCCTTAAAGCTGTGCAAAGCATTTTTATCATTATTTTTTTTTTTTTTCTAATTAATACTAAGGCGATTCATTGCTTAGCAGCAGCACTAATATTTACACACTTATGGATCTCATGATTAAGCAGCAAGCTTTGACTTCAATTAAACCTGACAGTTTTTGATAGCAAAAAGTCATTACAGAACTTCAAAAGCTCTTGAACTGCAGCAAGATCTTTACAATTATCTATATAATATCTTTCAGCCTCTGTTGGCTCCTTGATCTTCAGTGGCAGCTCCAACTTCTCTGTCAACTTTGGTCTACGAGAAGTTGGACCTTAATGCACGCTATTTAAAAATATATACCTATGAAAACGCTGCAATATACAATGAATTTCTCCCAGTCTGTCTCTTTTTTTTTCTTTTTTTTTTTTGGGATAAGTGCTTTATAAAAATTGCCCATGTGAATCATGCACTGTTCATGTATTGTTCATGAATCAAACCAGGAACCATTTAAAAATGACTAGCATTAGGAAAACGTAATAGCTTTTTAACAGATTATTTAAATGACTGCAGCTCTGATTTCCAGTCATTTTATTCAAACAGCTATAGCAGAACTATCCCTGAAAAGGGAGTAACTTTCTGATTAAACTCTTTTGTTGTTGGATTTAAGAAATATTTTAGAAGAGAGAATTTCTCAATTATGTATTCATCTTTCAGAGCCCGGGCATGGAGGGTGTAACAATTTGATCAAACCCAGCTGAAAGCACTAATGGTTTGGAGGATTCATTCCATTCTTACAATCACGGCAAAGAAAGCCCTTTAAATACATTCAAAGCAGAACAGACAGTTTCTTCAGACTGACCAGCGTGTAAATCACTTCCTCCGTAGTTTCTGGTCTCTGCAGCTTGGCCAGCTTGATATTTTTGTAGCGTGGTGAGATCGAGCAGTGTATTTGTGCATTTTTGTGGCCAGATTATCAATCCATCTGATTCGCTGATTTTTTTCGCTTTGTTGGCTGCGTGCACCCCGACGTAATTGAAACCAGCAGATACCCTCCACCAGCTCATGTGCTTGTTGGTCCCTTGGTCTGATGTTGCCAGGGGTTGAATTCTCCATTCCTTCCTCCTTTTCCAAGGAGGGCTTTTAACTCTGACAGTTGTGCTCGTGTTAAACCATCACAGCAACTGGTTTGAAGACCCCAAAGATGGAGCTCCTTCCCATTAAGGTGGGAATGTTCCTCACTCTGAATCCTCGAGACCAATACTCTTCATTTACTATAGTTGAAGGACAGCCCAGATTTTCTCAAAACCTGTGTTCTTTTGGACAGCTCTGTGTTTTGCCATTTTCAGTTTTTGGCTGCTCCTTCCAAGAAGGACACTGAGGGACTGGAGCGTGGCTAGAGACGGGTAATGGAGCTGGGGAAGGGTGTGGAGCAGGAGTGTGGTGAGGAGCGGCTGAGGGAGCTGGGCTTGTTCAGCCTGGAGAAAAGGAGGCTCAGGGGAGACCTTCTGACTCTCCACAACTTCCTGACATTCGGGAGGTTGGAGCCAGCGGGGGTCGGGCTCTGCTCCCAAGGAACAAGCAACAGGACAAGAGGAAGCAGCCTCAAGTTGCCCCAGGGGAGGTTGAGGTTGGAGCTGAGGAACAATTTCTTGGCCTGCAGGGTTGTGCAGGCCTGTCTTGGGCTGCCCATGGCAGGGCTGGAGTCCCCCTGATCCCTGGAGGGGTTTCCAAGGCGCAGAGATGTGGTGCTGAGGGACAGGGGTTAGTGGTGATCTTGAAGATCTCTTCCAATCAAAACAATTCCGTGACTTTATGATCCTATTTTTTAAGAAAATCATATTGCTCCGGGTGGCCTCACCTCATCCTAGAGCTCTGTTAACTACTCCTTTATTAAACAATTCTCCGAGCATAACTAAAGCATTTGGGTTGTTAACATACAGAATAAGTTATATTTAAGAAGGTTTCAAATCAGCACATTGTATTTTGTAGCGAAGTCGTAAAAATATGCTAACATGATAACATCTAATGAGGGAAATGTTGCGTGCAGATGTCTGTTTGCCTATCATCCCATAAAATGATTGTATATTTTTATTTATGTGAGTAATGTTAGACACAAACATGTTACCGAAAAAGCATTCATTTAGGAAATGTATAAACACAATGAGTCTAATAGAAGAAACTGTTTTAAAACACGGTTTTTAGTGTTTATGAAATGAAGAGAAATTAAAAAAAAAAAAATTGTTCCAAAGTACATTTTTTTTCTTCCTCCCTCATGATGAGAAAGAAATATAGGTTCTCAGCTGGCATATTATTTGTGATGTGGCAGCGAAGCGAAATTTGTGCCTCGCCTCATGTATCCTTTACATGATGCAAAGGAGTATAATTTTATTTTTGTTTTATTTGAAGGCTCTGTCTGGGCACATTGGCCACCAATTTCATTTTTATTGCAGTGCATGGATAGCAAAGTCACATATCCTTACATTAATGCAAAGGGCATAGGAAAGGAAAGGGAAAGTATAATTTTTGTTGTTGCTGTTGTCATTTGAAATTTCCATAGTGTCTGTGCACATTGGGTACCATTTCATTTTTATTGCGCTGCACTGATAGCAATGTCACATATCATTAAGTTAACACCAAGTTAGGAAAAAAAAAAAAAAAAGAAAAACAGATTCCTTCCTCCCCCTGCTATTACCATTGTTTGAAAATTTTTGTACTGTGTGACTATAACTTCTGTGGGGTGTTGGAAGTATTGAAAATTCTAGTATCCAATGTAAAAAAGACATTCCAGTTTGTGTTCTTGTATTGTTTCATGTGACTGGAAAAAAAATTTGCAATGCTACTCTCACTTAGTGGTGGGATAAAGTTTTTATTTTTTTCAATATCTAGACACATTTAATGTGGAAACTACCACTTATCAGGAAAACTGGAATAATTCCAGAGCTTATTTTCCCCAAATTCATATATTTTATTAGAGCTCTTTCCGCACGCATCCTATAAACACATTCTGTGTCCAACTTGCTGTTTTCGAACCCGTGATTTGAGAATGTGACACACCTCCCCCCCCTTTAGGATGCAGTGGGTTGATCTGTAGATCTGGTGGACCCCACTCCTCACCGTTGACACGTGTGGGTAATGGCCACCAGGAAGAACATAGTGGTCATCTACAATGGAGAGCACCAGCCAGCTCTGTGGCTGCTCTTCTTTACGTGACAGGTTGTTGTAGAGGTCTCCACCAACAGGCAGAACTACAGCCCTTGGACTCCTTTGGGAAATTTGAGGCTTAGTATGGTGAATCTATTGCCAACAGTTGTCTCAGTTTAGGAGAGTAAAAGAGATCAACTTGTTTTATATTATTTAATCTGTTGTTAACCATTCCCATGTCATACCCAAGGCTACCTCTTTAGCCTTGACCTTTGGAGCAACTCCGTTATGGTTCTTTAAGCCAATGTCTATTTTTAAGGAGCCATCCTTGGACGGGCAGATGCAGGTCTACCAACGAGCTCCAATACGGTCCTTCTTGGTCGACAGTTTGGATAGGTCTGATAGTTTGAGACAGATGCCCTGCATTGCGGCTTGCACCCTGCTCTCCGGACACAATATCCCAAGCTGGACGACAAAGTTAGGGGAAGGACTGGAAGACATGCCTTGTGAGGAGTGTCTGAGGACTCTGGATTTGTCTAGTTTGGAGAATAGTAAGATGAGGGGTGACCTCATTGCTCTTTACAGCTTCCTTTACACTTCCATCGCTCTTGTAGTGTTCCCACCCGGTGCTCACAGTGGAGATCAGGCCATGGAGGATGGTCTCAGGCAGCGTATCGAGTATCGGCAACACGCCTTTCTTTTCTGCCACACAACATTCTGAATGTTGAACATTTTAGAGCTCACAATTTGGTCCCTCCAAGGACAGACACAAGCTAAGGCAATTCCAAGCTTGCCCATGGGCTTTGGAGACCCTGTTACTTGAGGTGGGATGAAACGGCTTTCAGGGTCTTCCACTCTTGAAGAGTAGGACGAGGAGGGATCTAGCCTGAGATTTGTGGTCTACATGAACCAAGCTGAATCTGGAAGGACAGGACAACCCCAGCCAACGTGTGTTTACTGAAATCATGCAACGACTCATGAAAGCTGTATGACATTAAACCACCACAGATGTATGTAATAGATTTTGCGGTGTCACGATAGGTTACATCCCAATAAGCCACCTGAACACACAAATATGTGACAGCTATCATGGTTTGCATTTTTAATGCATTTCCTTGTGTGAAGCTTGGAAAAGCCTCCTCCTCCCCCGTTGCCACAGGCTACTTGTGTGCCACAGCGCTCCATCTTCAAAAAAGTCATGTTTCGTGAAGGAGAAAAATCATGAAAGAAAGGCTGGCTGGACGAAACCCATGAGTTCGTGCATTTACACCAGATTTGAGGTCTCTGCACGTGTCCTGCTGCCACTGTTGCTTGGACAGTGTCCATGAAACAAACACCCTCCTGCAAGGGACACAATGGCAACGGGGATGGTTTGCTCTGGAAGAGTCATTTGCAGTGCTGGGCACAACTTTTGATGGTGCTGGTGTCCTTTTCTCCCCATACCTCAAGCAAGACAGAACAGGCGTGAAATATTTTGTAGCAGGTGTTAGAAAAAGAAGGATAGTGCAGCAGTTTGGGAAGAAGTGCTGGGATGGGAATGCGCTGCTGAGCTCTCCATCTGGAGGGAAAACCCAGAACCACCCTTTCCTTGCAAGCTGCAGGAAGAACAGAGGAGTGTGTGTTTTGGGGGTTTGTAGAAGACAAATCGTAGTTTGTTTCTAAATGTCTCCATATGTTTTTATTTGTGTTGTATGTTTTCCTCTTGGCTGTGCTGGATCTCTTTTGTTTTATACTGACACACCCCAGAAATTTTTAAAGTTATAAAAACGTACTTATCTCAGGACTCCATAAATTAGCTATGACTTTTTCTCTTCTCTGGGTTTCTATAAAGCTCGGTGGGACTAGTTCAGTCTTGCTCAGCATCTTGTGTAGGCCTTTATACCGATGTCAAGCGGGTGTAAAATGCCGTCTAAAACTACACAACGCTCCTCTGATGCCAGGTCTGGGATCACACACCAAAGATTTGTGTCCAAACCTTACAGCATTTAACAGCTGTTTAGATATGGTGCTCAAGGGCATGGTGTAGGAGTGGCCCTGGTGGTGTTAGATAACGGTTGGACTTGACGATCTCGAAGGTCTTTTCCATCCAAAATGGGTGTTTGATTCTGTGATCCTCTGATCTCCAGTGTGGGCTGAGCCTCTCCAGATGGTGGGTGATATTCTAGGTGTTGATAAGCCGCTTTCTCTCCCACTTCTACCTCTGTTGCAAAACGGTGGCAAGATTTTTGTACAGTCCTTTAAATCAGGAGAGATCATGTATAGGCATGCACACATAGGTATATATCATAGAATTATAGAATGATAGAATCCTGAAATCGCTGGAGTTGGAAGAGACCTTAATGGTCATCTAGTTCTAACCCCTCTGCCGTGAGTGGGAACACCTCCCACTAGACCAGGTTACTCAAAGCCTACTTGCTCTTAAATACCTATATATATATATACATACACAATTTCTTACTTTTTTAAGTTGAAGAGGTTACATATGTATGTGGCCTTTTCTACATATACATATATATAATGTATTTCAAAATGACAGGCTTTTAGGACAAAAAAGAAATTAGCCTGAAGCCCTGCTATAGAGCATGAACCTAATTATTGTGAAAATTGTGCTTTCTAAAAGCAGCTTCGCTTGCTGCCTGTACCAGCTGCGAGCCGCAGAGGCAGCAGAAACTCTACTTAAACTTTACAACTTTAACTGCCATGGGAGAGTAGTTTAATGCTCTGCTCGTGCCAGGACCTTGGGTACCAAGGGAGGGCTTTTTGCAAACGGTTCTGCAACTCGTTCAGCAGGAATGGCAATGCACCGTCTCCCAGCCACAGCAATTCACTTGCTTTAGTTGGACACGAATCGTGGCGATTCTTGACAGCCGAGGGATACCACGCAGAGTACAAGGGCTTGGATCTTGGGGACCGGCCAAAGTTCTTGGAGGGCCGGAGCCCAAAACATCGGTTTCACATTTTTGAAGGGTCCAAGAGACACCTGGGTGGGGCTGCAAGTGGTTTGGGGTCGGAGCGTGGGATAAGCTGCTGGTGTTGACATGGCCATTACTCATTACGACCGTGTTGACACAGAAATTACTGATGTTCAGCTTTGGTAATTTCAGACCCACATTGCAGCGGCTGTGTAAAGGGAGGAACAATACAGAACTGGACTCAGTATACAATGCATTTTAATAAAATTCTTCATATGGTTTGATTTCTAGAGGCTCTCTCATCAGCCTGTTCCCTGCATTTCTTTCTGTATTTTTTTTTTTCTCTAACAGTCACCACAAACATTGGCATGAGACTGAGAACGGAAAATATTAGTAGGAAAAATGGGTTTACTCAATTTACTGAATGCACTGCAAAAATTGCTTTTCAATCCACCTGCAGTCTGAAGACTTACTCATTAGAGTAACTGGAATTAAATAACCAAGCGTGGACTTTATCTACTCAATGCTAAAAACCCACAAATCCAAAAAGACAACAAAAAAATTTAAAAGTCTTGTTAAAATTCATTTTCATAATATAAATTACAACTGACTTGCTGTGATAAAATTCCTCCATGTAAAGCTCTTGGATAACTGGAGTAGATGGTGATAGACACTGGTCCTCAAACAAATCTAGGATTTTCTATTAGGAAACTTACCCTTGGGGTCTTCTGATTAACAACTCCTTTGACCCGCTATCAACCCACACCTCTGGTCTCAGAGACTTCAATGGAAGATCTCTGCTCTTGTACACTTCTTGAATAATAATTTATCTTATAAACTTTGGGTTAAAAAAATTCTTACTTCTCCTGATTTGATCATTTATGCATCTGATAGCTGAGATTCAAACAGACCGGTGTCATAACCTTTGAAAAAATTTAAAAAAAATCAAAAAAAGTAGCTGACTTATAGTAACCAAGAATTGCTTTTTGTCCCATTCTTTGCAATTAGGACAAATTGGATACTGATAACGTATAAACATTAACATGTTGGAAAAGCCAATTTAGCCTGAAGGACAATGTTGAATAGTAACTGTCTTGATAGTAAGAGCAGGAAAAAACATAATTTTTCTGGGTGCTACATTTACCACAGTCAAATCTCTGTTCATCCTTCAGTCAGGCAGGGCTACACTGAATAGGAATTCTCTCTGATTTGGAGAAATAGGGATTTTTCCATATGTGGAAGGTTAATTTCCCCTCTTCATGAACCCAAGCTCTGATTAAAAAAAAAAGAAGTAATTATAATTTTTCAGCAAATTAAGTTTATTAAAACCATTCAGTCTGATAATCTATATTGTCAAGTTATGCTTAATACTTATTATGAGATTAAACCACTAAAATATCTCCAGTTCGAGGAAATATCTTCAAACTTCATTCATGAAAGAACTATATAAAAGTAAATATTCAGATTAATTGACGATGGGACGGTTTAGTGTCTGACAGCAAAGAAGAAACCTCAGACTAAATCTATTAGTGAAATAGATCTGGGTGAAATCTTGAGGTCATCACCTACTCTTTGCAATCACTCCCCCAAATGTTTAGACATGTAAGCACAGACTAAAAAGGAATTAATAACTTCAAGATTTAATCTGATGCAATTAAAGATTTTTGCTGATTGTTTACTGTGAGCGGTTTATGTAAATACTGTAGGCTATTGCGTCGTTTCTAATTGCCATGCAACAGATGAGGTTACAGGCTAGTTAAAAGCACGGGTCTTGATTACAAAATGAAAAGAATCACTCTAACTTTATTTCGAAATTCCCATAAAAATAAATGCATCAAAATATGGCAAACCATCTGAATTTTCAGTCCCAAATGTTGAGAACCTCTTAAAACCCTAAACACCTAGTAATTAACAAGTAGTTTTGCAACACATAAACTTCCACAACGTTTTAGGAGATGAAATAACCAAAATCTGCAGTAATCAACCACGAGGCTGCTGGCATGTCTTACAGATGCGGCCTCACTACAGCTGTAGCTAATGTTTAGTGAAAATAATACAGAGAAAACACTCCAGTTCTTCTTTGAACCCAACTTTTAATGTGAAAACAGTATCAGCACTTTTGATGTGTCACAAAGGGTAGCAGAACATGATTCGACGCAAATATAAATGAAAAGTTATTGGAACGGGCCAGAAATTCAACAGCAAAGGCTCTACGGATAGCTTGATAAAGATAATCTTTCCAGGCATCAAGTACAGAGAGTATAATTATTGGTAACTTTTGTATTTTCTTTCGCTGACGAATATCAGGGTTATTAACATAGCGTTTGGGAGTCTGCTGAGGGTCTGGCATTTCCCTGGCATATCAGAGGACTGGACAGAAAATTATCTGGGGAGAGAATTATTACTTCTCCGCCCTAGATTGATGATTATATTCATCATAGGAGCCGCTGCCGTGTTGTGACTTTCTGTGTTACCCAACAGCTCTTCCACCTGCCTCAAGGATGCGCTCCAGACGTTGGCCCAGATGGAGAAAAATGCTCTCTGATCCCAACACTTCTCTCTCAAAACACGAACACGGGAGCGTTTACCGTGGGACACCGCGTCCAGCCACAGAGAACTCCTTGCAGCACAACGAGAGGATAAGGAAAGACCTGTAGATTTCCAGGTGATTGTCTCCTGTAACCGTAAACACCGCTCGCGTGCCCTGCTGAGATCTGTGGCTGGCAGGCGGATGTTGCTTCCCGTTAATAATGGATGCTGCAACATCTCCCACTCTGTTTTAGTGCCAGATAACCCGTGCTTACTTTAAAGAAACACTGCTAGGAGCATGAGAGGTTTTGGTAAGCGCCAAAACAGGCTAAGACAGGTCTCTATTTTTTTTTCCAGAAACACATAAAAAACAACCACTGCCACGATCGCAAGGGAACAGCGATCTCTCTCCATAAATTCAATTTGTTCATAACCTTTTGACACGGACCATAAATAACCTTCATCTATTTCACACACGAGGACACGCGTAATAAATTACACAAACGATGTATTTAAATATTTACTTTACAAAAATATGAGCTAAATATAAAGTGCTGTATGAGCAACGTATAGGCAAGTGGTTAATTCCCCATGCCGATCAATAACCGGATTGCACGCTCGCCTGCTCTGTTTGCTGTGCCACTGTAGTGGTCACAGGTACAAAGTGGTAGCCAAAATAAATACTAATCAATTTGCAGTGAAGCTGTTTCAACAAAAGTTACACCAGAGACAAAGGGAAGGCTGGGACCTGGAAATTCTTGCCTGATTTTCTGGAGCTGGGTATGAAGTCTGGGAAAAAAAGCCCCAACAATCAAAACTGGTTTGTTTGTTTTCTGAAAATTCTTCTCAGTGAGTTTATTTAATAAGTTTTACTTGCACACGCCATTATTATGATAATAACAGCCCAAAACCTGAAAGAATGTATCAGAATTCCAAAGTGCTAAATGTGAAAATGTTTGTGGGAGAGAAGAATTGTTCTTCTTCAACTTTATACCTAAACTCAGGTTTTCTACAGGAATTAAAAACAGAACACCAGCTTGGCTTTCTAACTTTTTTTCCAGATACCTCTTTGTGCTTTAAAACCTGGAAAAGATATTCTGTCTGTTGAATTGCATCCTTCATTTTTTAAAAATAATATCATAAAACATATTGATGATACTGAGTGTAGAGAAATAATTAAAAGTATCATGCGTAAGAAAGTACTGACATTTATCAGCTATTTCAACATTAGCAGAATTTCTTGCTGTAGATTTGGAATGAACTCATAAATTATTTTAAACTATTTCATTTTGATTTTTATTTTTCTAATAAATAAATAAATATGTACCTTCCAAACATAATGATGCTGATTTGCACTTTCAAGCTAAAATATATAAATAAATAAAGTAATCGTTAAACAGCGGGAATCAGAGAACCATTCCCACTGCTGGAAATTTCCATAGTTCTTTTTTCCATCCTTGTTGAACGTGCAGCTTCTTTTAGGAGAAAGTTTGTCCTTTTGCTGTGGGATAGCACAGGGCCAGATGACTTCTAGACCAAAGGGTCACGCACAAAATAAAGAGGAGGACCAGAGAAACTCTCTGCTTCTTGTGTATCTTCAGGTGACCAAGATCATGACCCTAGAAAAGTGCAAGAGAAAGTGGGCAGAGAGCAGAAAACCTCCTCCTTCCTAGGCATGAGGTAAGAAAACCTGGAGGGTAAAAGGACGTCGCAAACTCAAACACATCCTTCTGAAACAATGGCCAAACCCATCCACTCACTTTAATTAAAGAGTGGGAATTTCTGGCAGCCCTGCTACAGGCAGCAGGGCAGGCTTGGTGTTACCCACGGCAAACCAACAGCCACCGCTGGGTTGCGGAGACACGAGGGAGGATCCGGTCTGTGAGTCACTGAAGCTGAAAAGGAAAACTCTCTAAGACCATTACCCAAAAGAGTGGCCTTTTGCTAGCACCTGTTCAATTGGGAAGGACACTATTTGGTAGTGATTCGCTCTTCTGCGGCACCAACTAGTCAACATGATGTCACGACAAGTGGAGGAAATAATGGTAGCACAAGATATTCCCTTAACTGAATAATATAATACAGAATTGTAGAATCATGGAATGCTTTGGGTTGGAAGGCACCTTTCAAGCTCTTCTGATCCACCTCCCCTGCAGGGAGCAGGGACATCTGCAACTAGAGCAGGTTGCTCAGAACCCCAGCCCAACCTCCCCTGCAACGGGGCCAGGGATGGGGCAGCGACCACCTCTAGGGGCAACCTGAGCCAGGCTCTCATCATCCTCAGCATCAAAAATTTCTTCCTTCTCTCTGTTTTGAATCTCCCTCTTTTCATTGCAAACCATCATTCCTTGTCCTGTCCCAAAAGGCCTTGCTCAAAAGTCTGTTCCCATCTTTCTGA
>VWZK01005546.1:0-11831 GCA_013396935.1 Baryphthengus martii | reverse complement strand
CCAGCTCAGGAGGTAAGATGCTGTTCAGCTGGATGATGATGTTGTTCTAGTGACAGAAATGCAAAACTGCCTGACTAGAAGCTGGACTAATTTTGCTGCCATTGCTAGCTGTGTGGAGTTGCCCTATTAACCTTTTTGCTTTGGAAATAAAAACGTAATAAAAGATTTTATGTCACAATGATTGACAACTATTGTATGTAATAAGATTTAGTCATTTGAGAAGATTATTGAACCCAGGCACCGATACCAAACTTTATCTATCCATAATACTGCATGAAAATAACTGTTCAGCAACTAACTGACAAACAGGGAGAGCAAAACAAGCTGTGCAGAAAGGGAAAATGGAGGAATGTCATTGGTGGGGAAAAACCCCTAGTCTTGTGAACACATTTCATATTACGTTTTCATTAACGACTTATGTACAAAAAGAGCTTTAACAAACAGCGGTAAGGTACTGTTAACACAAAGGATCCTACTCTCAAAGAAGAAAATGCATGAATTTGAAGACTGCAGTAAAAGAAACAGGGTGATACTTAATAGCACCAATAGCAAGGTCAGGAGCTTAGGGAATAATAACAAGGGTTTCCCTTAAATGGTAGGGACTTGTTATTTAGGGGAGGAAGGGGGAATCTGGAAGAATTATTTGCTCATAGGACGGCTATAAAATTTTCAATGTGTTGCAGCCGTGTAAATGTGAAAGTGATCCTGTGATGTGTTAACTGAAACAAATCCAAGAGAGATGATAAAATATCAGTCCCACTTTACAGGGCTCTGGTAACTGCTGGAAATGCTAGATTGTAGCTAAGATTTTTCAATTAAATGAAATCTAAGGAGAGCACTTGCAGGCAAAAAAAAAGAAGCCTTCCTATTTCCTACTTCATGACATTATTTTAACAGCATTCAGGTTAATTACTCTGAAAAATAAATAAATAAATAAACCTATCACGTACCTGTTCTATATTCCCTGAATCTAGTTCACTTAACAACAGGCTAACTGAATATCAGAACGCTTCTAACACTTCCACACTCCTGCAACGCACGAATTGCAAACGAGACGAGTCCAAGAACCTGAACTCATATTACACCTTATGGATAAAAACCAACAGATAAGATGATGGAAGCAGACTGTTTTCTTCTTCTTAGACACAAGAACGGAACAGACTGTATCCTTCCTCCACTTCCACAGTGCATCAGTACCTGTGCCTGGTGGATAGCTATGGAAAATAGTACTTTCCAGGAATCAGTCTGTGGAATGCAAGATTACATTCCTAGTCAAATATTACATCCTTGCCTCAAAAGCAGCAAAAAGAGGTACTCCTACAACCTATGGCTTCAGGCAAAGACACTTCAGCCAGCAACCTTACTCTGCAACATCTATGGCAATCTTCTAAGTAAAATAGCCTCTGTTTGGTTGAAATTTACTGCTTGGTTATTCAGATTTCCCATCTTTTGGAGATGACAGTCTTCATCAATACAGTTTAAGTGATAAATATTCACTGAAATAGTTTCCTTGAAGGCATGTTTCCGACAGGACTCACACATGCAGAGATTTCCTCTCAGACACTGTAATTACATAATTGTTTATGACAAACATAATTTAAACTTTTTTTTTTTTTTTTAGAAGCAATTTCAGGGCTTTTATTCATGATTTGCTGTTCTGTGGTACACCATCTACCACATACCTAAGCTACTGACAGAAATATCTGGTAAGCAGTTACTATAAAATGCAGTGGGTAGTATGTAGTAGTTAACTGTACCCTGCTGTGACTATTCACAACAGACAAACATCAGAGCTCTGGAAAAGCCTTCAGTCTTTTGCTGGAAATCTGATTTGAGTTAGTTTTTAAAAACCTTTAAAGTAGCATTTGTTGTCTAAGAAAATAACACTCACATGCAGTAAAAGGCAAAGATTGGTTTGTAAATAAAGTTAACTTACCTCACTCAAATCCCTTTCTTCACTTTCTGCTTCACTAAAAGAAGAAAAATAATCATAACTACTTTGAAGTACCAGAGGAGGTCTAAAGTACTGTTTAAAAGAAAAAAACAGTTCTAAAATTAAAAATAAATAAATTGTTAGTTACTTGAAATTTTGGTCAATCTACTCTTTTATACCATCCTCACCTTCCTCTTAAAAGTATCAAAGTATTTTCTGTCATTTGACTGTCATAATCCTTTCTAATTAGAAATAATTAAAAACACAGGATAAAACCACAGACATTCACACAACGGATGAAGTCTAACCACATCCTGAGCTACCTAGACAAAACACTAAAGTATACAGTTAAAAGAAAAACAAACAAACAAACAAAATCAACAAAATTCACTTAAGATGGCCATTTTTTATCTCATATATCACACAATTTCTAGCACTTCAATGAAAACAGTTTATATTCTGGAAATTCCTCTTTCTATACACCTGTTTGGCATGCACCATACTGATAATTAAGCTTAATACTACAATTTTCATTGATTACACAGTTGCCGTTTAGTGTATTAAAAAAAGGAATCTATTTGAATATACTAAAGCTAATATATCTACTGTTAATTGCCAAAATATAGTAATAAAGACTGTTGAAGATTTTTCTATCCCAGAATTTAAAAAAAGAGTTGTTAGAGAAACAGAGCAAGGAGTATTAAAGGAGTTCCCAGAGCCAAGGCTTTTAAGATGGCACTTTAAGTCCTCAATACGTAATCCGTATCACCAAAGAAACTATACATTTGTTGGAATCAATTAGATTAATTTCATTTTAAAAAAATGAATCCAGAAAACTTTATCTGTGGACCTATTTCTTAACCGAAGATTAGAATTAAACAGACAAACACAACACAAGCCCACGTTTATATGTATTAAAGAAAGTATTTAGAATGCATTCAGGTCTGTAATTCTGATGTCAGCCCTGAAGAGCAAGAACCCACAGTAAGAGGGAAAGTCATCTATTTGGTATTTGTGACATGTCTATAAAGGGAACTTCCTTACCAACCTCTGGGAGTGTCTTGAAGGTGGTACACATGGTTGTGGATGATCTCTCTGATCTATGTGGACTCACAGAGAACCTCTAAACAAATTTTTTTAAGGAAGCTAGGTGGTCCTGGGGTGATGAGAAAGTCCATGCATGAAGAAACATGTTTAAAAGACAGGAAGCAAAAGCTAGAAGTAAACAATCACTTCTTGCAATGGAAGAAGATCACTACTGTATGTTCACAGTAGTCTGTGTTGGAGCTTGAGCTGTCCAGTGAGCTCAGAAACAAAGCAGGCAAACAATCAGGTGATTGTAAGTTTCTTGATAACATCAAGTTACTCTGAATAGTAGAGCCAAGAGCAGACTGAAGAATTACAGTAGGACCTGAATGACAAGACAATTAAACAATAAGTGAAATTTGAAGTAGATAATAGTAAAGCTATACACAAGTCCCACATACATAACAAGGAGCTCTCAGCTGCCCATCACTGATCATGATGCGTCCCTCCAGGGTCTGCACTGGGACCAGTGCTGTTTAATATCTTCATCAATGACACAGTGGAACCAAGTGCACCCTCAGCAAGTTTGTAGACAACACGAAGCTGTGGCGCACTTCACATGCATGAGGGAAGGGAAGGGATGTCATCCACAGGGACCCAGACAAGCTCAAGAAGGGGGTTCATGTAAACCTCATGAGGTTTCACAAGACCAAGTACAAGGTCCTGCACGTGGATCAGCGCAATCCCAAGCATAAATACAGGCTGCCTGATGAAGGGATTGAGAGCAGCTCTGCAGAAAAGGACTGAATCTGAGCCAGAAATATGCACTCAGAGCTCAGAAAGCAAATCATATCCTGGACTACACCAAAAGAAGCACAGCCAGCAGGTTGAGGGAGGGGATTCTGCCTCTCTCTGCTCTGGCAAGACCCCAACTCACAGTAGTGCATTCAGCTCTGCAGTCCTCAGTAAGGGAAAGACATGGACCTGTTGGAGCAGGTCCAGAGTAGGGTCACAGAAATAATCAGAGGTCTGTAGCACCTCTTCTGTGAGGTGGATTTGTTCAGCCTGGAGAAGGGAGGGCTCTACGAAGACCTTATCGTAGTCTTTCAGCACTTAAAGGGGGCCTACAGAAAAGATGACAGACTTTTTAGTAAGGTCTTTTGTGACAGGACAAGGGGTAATGGTTTTAAACTGAAAGAGGGTGGACTGAGACCAGGTTTAGAGAAGGGCGATGCAACAGGTTGCCCAGAGAGGTTGTAGATGTCCCATCCCTGGAAATATTCAAGGTCAAGTTGGATGGGGCTCTGAGTAACCTGATTTAATTGAAAATGTCTCCTCTCATTGCCACAGGGTTCAACTAGATGATCTTCAAAGGCTCCTTCCAACTCAAACTATTCTATGATAGGCAAATTCTCGGAGTTGACGAATTTTCATGGAATTGTCAATACTTAACAGTGGTTAAAAGTACATCGAAGTTAAGCAGTATTAAAGAGAAACAAAGAAAACTGAGACCATCTTCAAGCAAACATACAGATTTATGATTCATCTCATTTTAATCTGTTGTTTAAATTTGAAATAAAAAAAATTTAAGAATTTACAGCAGTACTGGGGTTGGGAAGAGGAACAAGAGTAGCCACAGGTACAGAACAGCTTCTGCATGAAGAAAGCGAAGTAGGCTGTAAACATATAGGGTAGAAAACAGATGGCCCAAGAAAGGATTGTGGTAAAGAGAGGTATAAAGGGGACTGACTGCTCACTGTTTCTTCCAGCCTAAGAGGTAGAATCTATCAAATGATACCATCAGCAGTTAGGTTCAGAACAAAGATGGGAGGTGGTGCTTCTTGCAGCAGACTGGAGAGTATGAATATAAACGAGAAGAGACTGAATAAGTACTTTGCTGAGAGCTCTATCAAGGATTACTAAATAGAACCACCACATCAAACTGAGTCCTCTCAGCTGAAAGTAGATGGAGGCTGCTCATGTAAACATTACGCTTGCCCTGCTTTTATTCTTTGTTGGGCGTCCACTGATGACCAGTGTTGGTGACAGCATAATGGATTAGAGGAACATTTGGTCTGTTCTAGCATTGTCATCCTCAATTTCTGAAAGAGTAACAGACAAACAATGACTATACATGATGCTAACGAAGTCTAACATCCTGAAAGTAAACCTGTTCTGGAAATGAGAAGTCCCATATTAACCTTTTGACAGCAGGCACTGAGCTTAGATGTGGATCATCCTTCAGTAGATCGTGACTACTTTTACTTTTCCCCTTCATGCTCTGTTGAAAAAAAAAAAAAGAAAAAAAAAGGTATTATAAATGTCAGTGTTTAAGAGAATAGATGGTAAGAAAAAGCTAACTGGTTTCTTGTTAGCTTTAGCCTAACCAGTAAGCATAAACACTTAAAAAAGCTGAAAAGGAGAAGGCATTCCTAAAAGATGAGAATCACATTAATGGATTTAAAAAGTATTTTTGCAATTGTAATGCACTTAATTTTAAAGTAAAGAAGAAAAAGAAAAGACACTGAGGTTGTTTAATCATCAGAATAATCAGACCTCATAAAGATACGTGGTCTAGCACAAGTTTTTCGCAAACATGCAAAAAAGGTAATTTCACATTGAAAAGAAAAAAGGGGATAATTTGGTCCAGTACCTGACTAACTCTACTGACTTCCTCCTCTTCTTCTTCAGCTTCTTCCCCAAAGGAAAGCAGGTTAAAATTTCTTTAAGAGAGAAAACACATTTCCTAGTAGAACTTTAAATACTGTCTTACTAACATTGCATAAACTTTAAAATCACATATAAAATGAAAATATGTTTAAAAAAAGCTTTTCGTCCTGCTAAATGTACCAATTTCAAATAAATAGAACATGTTTTGCAATAAATCAAAAATATTGAGAGAAGCATGTTCTGTTCCTGAGCCAAAGCAATCAGCATATCTAAGCATCACTTAGAAAATCGTAACACGGAGTTTAGGAAATTCTGCTTTGACTATCTTTCACAGCCTCTTAAATGTTGACACCTCTGAAAACACAGCAGTATTTTTTCAGGTTGTGGGGTTTTTTGTTTTTTTTTTTTGTTTGTTTTGTTTTTTTTTTGTTTTTTTTTTCCAGTAAAGCAACATTCAACTACAAAACACACAATTTTCAAGACACAACAGCTCAGAAAGACATCAAAGGCACACCCATCCACCTAATGTAATTAAAAGAACTTTTTAAAATTTTTTTTAATTGTATATACGATGTTAGAATCAGTCAGTTACAACACATTATTCAACAGAACTGGCAGTACACACACATAGATTTTCTATTACTTTTCACTGAATGTTTAAGACCACTAAATTTCATTCTCAAACTGAAATTTCCAATGTCAAAATTCTCTGCCTTTTCTAAGTATTTTAGTGATAGCTGACAAAATAAGTTCAAAAACCTCAAATAACTGAGCTATGACCTAGTTACTATTACACGTAAGTTCGGTGTCATCTCAATCACAAAAGAACGATTGCACACACTGCCCATGGAAAGGCTGCAAACTACTTTTTACTTGGCCTCTTTTGCCAAAAATTTCCAGCAAGCATGAAACAGTTACAGCTCAGCTGATGCACAGTAATCACTTCACTCAGAGTGACTAGATTTGTATGAGCTCTTTACGAACAGGGAAGTAGGTTTTGCTACAAGCAGAGAACATTCCTCTGTGCATTTTGGTAAAGCCTTGTGATTTAAAAGCAGAAACAGAAAACAAACAAGCTGCAAACGAAAGGCAAAAGAAAATTAACCACCATTTATGTTGCATATATTTACTTTGTGCCTTTTACTTTGGTCCTTCTAGTTTCTTCTTCTGGTTTGTCTTTCTTCAGCTTCCTATTTGGTCTTGGAACAATGTCATCGAAAGGATTAAACAAAACCTGTTAAAAGAAGTAGCACTTTAGATACAAAGACATGTCAAATTTTCATACCAGAACAGTTTTGAGAATACTATGAACAAAACAATTTTAAAATTTCAAATTTCAATCCAGAACAACGCACCTCACTACTTCTAATCTTGTGTGGACTGAGAGGTCTCTCTTCTTTGTCCACTTCTACTTCAGACAGGCGCAACATGTTATATATTGTATCCCCTGTAACCTGCAGATTAATAAAAAAAGATTTGAAAGTCTTTGCTTATAATTTTTGATAACTGTTCTGTAAAATGCAAGGCAATTATTATGTATGGAATTTTGAAAATACAGATCACACAGGATATACTATAAGCATGTATGACTTATAAAGGACAGCAAGCACAACGCACAAAATTTGGGGTTTTTGCATTTAAAAGCAAAAGTTGAAGGAATACAGGTATCTAAATCTGCATTTTTGAAAGCATATGCACAGGAAGATGTCAAATTTTTACTGTGAGCTGTGAAATAGGCAAATAAAAACCACTGTGAAATAAAAAAAAAGTTTATTTTCTTTGAAGTAAATAATGAGAATGGTAAATTCATCTTATCTTTTCATTTTTCCTGATTCTTCTAGAGTAATTAGAATTTACAAATAGATTTTTCTAATATGTTACTAAATGAACTGATTATTAAGACAGAGCCATAATAATGTTAGTAAGATTATTCAAAGGAAACACAACACAAAAATTTAATTTAGAAGAATAACAACAGCAAAGTAGGTAATTATGGGAACAACCCATAGAAACATTTCTACCAGACATGGAAAATAAAGAAAACATAGACAGCTTAGCAAGCAGTGAAAGAAATTTCAAATGCACATAGCAGCAAACAACACTAATATAGCTTTTGAATACAAAGAAACCCAGAGTAGCTTCTGTCAAACTCAAACTGGGACTCTACCACACATAGCAGACCTTTCCAAAGATTGTGTGCTTGTTATTAAGTTCATCTGCACGACCCAGTGTAAAGAAAAACTGGCTCCCGTTATCATGGGGCCCTGCATTTGCCATAGCAACAAGTCCTCTTCGATTAAATCGCAATCGTGAGTGGAACTCATCCTGGCAAAGAAAAAAAAACAAGTTAAATATGTAACTACTTCTTCCACTTCTTTGGCTATGGCTTATTTACACCAACACGCGTGCACAGAAAATACGCTGTTAATTTACTTCTAAATTCAGGCAGTAATAAACCCAAGGCCTTTCAAAACAATGCCGCGATTGTATTTAAAAGCTTTTGTTTTCAGCAGAAAAGATTATTTTTAGGTAATGTTTTTTCTTCTTAGTGACTATAATACTACAAACAAATGAACTACCTTCTTTCAAAAGAAACTTTAGACACGTAATCAATGAACACCAAAAAAAATTTAGAGACTACTATATTAATAATAGAAAGACACAAGATTCAACAGAAGCTCTAAGTTCTGTCTTGTTAACTTTCTCTTTTTCCAACCACTGCCTAAAATCATTCATTATTTTTGTTGTAATTAACTACCCCACCACTTTGATTTAAGAAAAATCAAAGCATTTCTGAAGATAACTGCATGAAAAGATACATTTCTTGTAAAACTATAATTCTTGTTCAACACAGTATTTAGGGGGAAAAAACCTACTTCATGTAAAATATCTGGAAGCTATGTATGAGTCTACTCTAGCAGCCAGCAGATGGAAGGTCCAGAGACAGGCTACACAGCTTCAGTCAAGAGTTAAAGGTACCTGCCTCATCTGAAGCAAAACAGGCAAAACACAACACAGCTGCTGTGCCTGTCAAGCTTCACTCAGAATGCGAGTGAACCTGTTTAAGAGATAAGCTGTGCTGGTATCAGTAAAACCAATGAACACATATGCAACACTCAGAGACCTCTACTAAATGAGAGACAACGTGCATAAACAACACACATTCTTGTATTCGACTTTGCTAACTATCAACACCTACTCCACTCCCCCCATCCCCTATTTTACCTTGTGAAGTTCATGGTAGTAAGGTTATACATTTATCATAATATCAGAACAGGTAGATTTAAGAACTCTCCATTCAAAAAGGCATATTCAAAAATACTTAAGCAACCTCTGAAAGCAATTACTCTATACGTATAATGTTGCACTTCTAATAGAAGGTTCATTTTCTCAGAACTTAACAGAGTAGGAAGAACAACTGACAGAGAATAACCAAAAGTTAATGGGTAAGATACACAGACATGTACCTTGAAGGGAGCTCCATAGATTGACTCTCCACCTGTTCCAGTACCAGTGGGATCGCCTCCCTGCACTATAAAGCCAGGTACTACTCTGTGAAATATTGTGTTATTGTAATACTCTAAAGAAAGAAAACAAAAACAACAACAACAAAAAAAGATGATATTATTAATATTAAATCCATGTAACTGCTCCCAAAATCAAACTTCCATACAGATTATGCAGAGGTGACCAGAGACCAAAGTTTCAGAAAGCAAGTACTGTAACTGGATGCTGCTATTTCCACTGGGTTCCCTTCTCTTTCACTGTCTTACTCAGTGTGACCGTATCTCAAAGTATTGCTAATGACATTTAGAAAAAAAACAAACAAACGTGGTGTCCTATGTTTCTGTTGCAAAAGAAACTGCACATAATGGACAAGATGATGCTGACGCATTTTTTTTTTCAGCTTTTATCATTGGAATAATGCTACCAATGTACATCGGTTTACAAGGAGAGCTAAAACTACTATGCTCTGTCCCAGCCAGCATCCCGCATACAGCATTAGCCATATTCATAAACCAAACGATTAGCATCTGCACTCACCAACAAGGAATACAGATGTCACCCCTTTCACCACCTACGCTTTCAGTACCCAAACTAAACATTGTCATAGAATGAAATATGTTGCTCAGTAAGGTATATTCTTCTATCTATTAGATAAGGGTTATTAGATAAGAAAAAAAAAAAGAATGAAAACTTTATTTGATGTGTATTTCTGCTTGAATTTTTTTTACAACAGTGATTATTGTTTTAAAAAAAACAATGTCAGCATGTTGCAAGACAAAGCAGATTCTGCAAATGTTGCAGCACAGCTAGATATGTTCATGGATTGTTACATGCTAGGATAGTCACAAGAGAAATACCGAATTTTTTTTAGAGAAAGCACAGACTCCTTCCTATACAGTACTCAAGACACATTCAGAAAGGAAATAAAGGCCAGCTCTTTAACACTAAGGACAACTGAACTCTTAGGACTTACCAAGGGCTAAGAAACTGATTTACCATTGCAAAATATCTCTGCATCTCCATAGTAGGTGTAAGAACACGTAATATGGCTCGTTCTTTGCTGTGGGCACGAATTCTAGACTGCTACTTTTCTTTAACAGAAGAGGGCTAAAAGATCTCTTAATGACTGTAAAGATGCATAAATTGGATAACAGCAGCAGCTAGAAAACATAAAGGCACCAGATCCTTCATAAATTCTTGTTACAGTTTTCACAACAGGGACCTACTCATTCTGTTCTATACTACCTCACTGAAGAGTGTTACACAGAGGTTCTAGCAACAAAAAACTACAGCAAATGGAACATTAGAAGCACTTGTGAGAAAAATGAAAACGTAGTAAAGATGGTGACACAGCAGTGAGAATTTCAGGGAATGTTCACTATTATATCATTGCCATTTCATATATACATAAAAGAAACAGTTACACTTTGTAGATACTGTTTGAAATAATGTAGCATTAGAAAATAAAGTATCTGCTACATTTAAGAAAACCATCTAATTTTTTTTTTCCACTGGGTGCCTTAATAACCCTGAGAAACACTGAGTGCCAGTTAATATTTTCTAAACACAAATAAATACATTAACATATTAAAATCTAAACACAATTATGGTCTGTTTTACCAAAAAAGATACAAAGATTGCATATGAAATTATTTCGAAAACTCCTCTCCGTTCAGCAGTTACCTTCCATACAAAGCTGGATGAAATTTCGACATGCTTTTGGTGCTTCTTTTGACCATAATTCTATATCTATATCTCCTGCTGTTGTTCTCAGCAAAACCTATAAAAAAATAATACACCATTAGTTTTACCGTAACTTAGTCACTGATCAAATCATATCATTGTTGAGTTAAAAAATACTTCTGAATCCTCTTTGTTAGTAACGGTAGTAGACGGTAAGATGTGCCAGTTAGGTGCTGTTAGTTCTAGATGGCACTAACCTGTGTCTGAGATACAGTTCTATATCAAAGATATCTGAACCAACATGTATAATAATGCTCCAAGGCCAATGATCTGGTACCTGACAAGTGACAGAAACTTAAGATACCTTTGACCATTTCCATAATGGACCAACATGGCCATTATACCATAAATCTCCAGAGAAACATATATAATACAAGGAATAATACCTATAATACAAGGAATAATACCTATAATACAAGGAATAATACCTATAACACAAGTAAAACCATTAAAGTCGGAAAGAGATCATAATGAAATTAAGAACCCAGAGCATAGTCAAGAAGAGAGGAAATGAAATAAAAGGCTCCCAGGACTGCTGTGCTGTGTCCACACAGCCCACGTCGCGCTTTGACTCAGGTAATGTCTTTAAAAGCTCTATCACCTCAAACTAACTTTAACCAAACCACGGAAACCTACCACCACCGTGCCCACCCCTCACCCGTCCCCTCCACCCCCTGCAACGCGGAATTTCTTCGCCGCCTTCCTAAGGAGCAGCCACGGGACACACCCCCAACCCTAGAAGCGACCGCAGCACCGCCTCCATTACTCCAGTACCCGCTCGGGCACGTAGTGCACCCTCCTCCGCCGGGCTCCCCCGTCGCCTGCAAAGCCCCCGCGGAGCGCGGAGTTTCTGCAGCCCCGTTAGCTGCAGCTCCCGCACGCACACGGCGCGTAGCGTCCTCAGCTCCGCTCCGCTCCACCGACGGCCCGGCCGCGCCGGGCCTGCCCTTTG
>VWZK01005541.1:0-19515 GCA_013396935.1 Baryphthengus martii | reverse complement strand
GGCGGCAGCGCAGGCAGAGCCGCTGGCCGCTCCCAACAAGCGAGAGCCGGCGACGGGCAAGACCCGCCTGCGCTTCCAGGTAAGGGGAGGCCGTGGGGAGTGGAGAGGGGCCGGGGCTGGCCCGGGAGGCGCCTGCCCCGTCGAGTAACGGCTGTCCCCGGCAGTTCCTGGAGCAGAAGTACGGCTACTACCACTGCAAGGACTGCAACATCCGCTGGGAGAGCGCCTACGTCTGGTGCGTCCAAGGCACCAACAAGGTAGGGTAGGGTAGGCTCGGATTAACCGGCCCCCGGCCCGCCCGCCGCTCCTGCTGACCCCAGTTCCCCCTCTAGGTCTATTTTCGGCAGTTCTGCCGGACCTGCCAGAAGTCCTACAACCCGTACCGCGTGGAGGACATCACCTGCCAGGTAAGGGACCCTCTCCCCTGCCCTGCCCTAGGCCGCCCTCGTCCCGCTCCTGCCGACCGCCGCCTTTTCCCCCAGAGCTGCAAGCAGACGAGGTGCACCTGCCCCGTGAAGATGCGCCATGTGGATCCCAAGAGGCCCCACCGCCAGGACCTCTGTGGGAGGTGCAAAGGGAAACGCCTCTCCTGCGATAGCACATTCAGTTTCAAATACATAATCTGAGTGGGATGGGGTTTTTTTGTTTTGTTTTTGTTGGGGCTCTTCTAGAAAACTGCAAGTAGAGCAGATTTTTTTGTTGTCGTTGAAGGTACTTAGTGAGGTGTAGCTAGGAGAGCCTACAAATAAAGTATTGCAAAGCACGTGCTAATGATGAACTGGGTATAAACCCACTTGAGAGGGCACATACTGCAAATTCTGTAACTTGCATAGGAGAAAACCCTACAAGTAATGTCTTGTAAATCTGTGATGGTCTTGGCAGCAACCAGCTCAGGACCCTGTAGAATCTTCGGTGGGAAAAGGATGTCTGTAACTGGTCCTACTCTTGAACTAATCAAACACTCGACGTTAACTTCAATTGACCTCTACAGCAGGTAGTGAGTAGAGCACCATTTACGAACAAACCACCTAAATAGTTTGCACTTAAGAGTGCGTGCTTCTAGTCCGTGTAGAAAGTCTCCTGCACCCATTCTTCATCATCACTAGAAAATGATTGAGATGCTGTGTGAAAACTAGGTCACTTCTACTGGCACAGCTGGTCTGCATTTGGCTAAGCTGGTGTTCTTGTTTTGTAGACTAAAGGCAGAAGCAGTTGTCAAATAATGCTGGGGAAGGGAGTCACTGGTCTTTTGGTCTCTTGGTAAAAGAGTCGCGCCACCTTTACTTCCACAAGGTTACCCAGATAAGTGACGCTTCAAAGGCTCAGAATATGATACTGCATCTGCCTGGCTTCTTGTGCCTGCAGATGATGCACAAGAGCTGTGCATTTGGTGTTTACAGTTGAAGAGTTTGATCTAGTTATGGGTTAGGTGTCTGCCACTGGGGAATGATCAAACTCCCACATGCCTCTGGGGTTGGGTTTGCAACAAGGAATGATACTTCAGTGATAATGACAGAACCAGCATGGCTACTCCCAGATGATGTTTTCTGAGGCCTATTGGTGCTGTCAACGGTAATGGCTTACGTAGGGACACCACACTTCAGCATTGCAAGCTGACTCTGGGACTGCAGCATCACTATTGGAGCAGATTGACAAGCCAGTAACCTACATGCGCTAATCTACACTGTAGCCAAGCACTTGGGTAAACCTAGATGAAACATACTTCTCTGAGAATGCTAACCAAGCTGTTAATTTTGAAATTGAGTATAGTAATGCACAAAGCCTTTTGCAGAACTTGAGGTAGCTTTGATATGTAAAGATTGATTTATCTTGGCTATGATAAACTTACCTACACCTGTACCCAGCTTACTTGAGACCACTTAGGAAAGACTAAAGGAGGAACAAGTCTGAGCCTATGCTGTATAACAACTTCAGTGCCAGGTGGTCCTGCACCTCTAAATGGAAGCCACTGTATGTCAGGGTAGGCAAACATTGTCCTTTGCACCAACAAATGTCTAGAGGGGCAGTGAGTGTCAATTCTGTAGGCTTAACTCATCTTGCCATAGATTCCTGCTTTATTTTGACATGCCCCTTGAACCTGCTGCAGGAACTAAGGCTTAAAGCTTCAGTGCCAATTTATTGCCAAGTAATTGTATTTATTATTGCTCCATTCATTATTATAGCAGCATGAGGCACTCTGGGAACAAGTAGACCTACCCACTCCCAGGATATAGTACCATTTTATTTCATGCTTCTACCTGAAATACTCAGACTTTCAGTTTCCATCCTTGCCTTGTTCAACTTGAAAAGTAAAACTACAGCTGGGCAGTTAGTTATCTGTTGTAGATGCCTGTGCCTTGCACTCACCTGTAATTACAGTAACAAGCAGCAGCAAGTCTCCAGCTTGGGGAAGAACACAGCTGAGGCCCCCTCTGCAGCCATCTACCCCTAATCTTAGTCTGCCTCAGCTTGCAGTTCCAACTGTTATTGGGATTACTTTATTTCCAAGCATATTTTCCTCTAAGAATGTGCATTGATGTTTTCTTGTTTGCCCTCCACATTCTTACAGCTATAGTCTGTTCCCAGTGGATGCCGCGTGGGGGACTGACTGAATCTGTGCGCCTTGGTAATGAGTTGGAGAACTTAAGCGCTGTCATGTCAGTATGGTCATGTGGCAACTTACAACAATATGAGCAATCAAGTGCTTCCTATTTGTAGATGTCCTTGCAAGCATTGTTTTGAGGAGTACTTGCTGCAAAAATGATGATTCTTATGCCATTATTATCCGTAAGAGCTGAAAGTGAAATTTAGTGCAACTTCAGTGAGTTGTCATCCCCACCAACTACAGGCAAAGCAGCAACTGCTTCAGTTTGACAAGATATAGAACAGGCCTAGATGATCTGAACTGGATGGTGTGCTTCAAAGCACCTGGTCCAAGCAAGTAGTTGATGAAGGCTCCAAGTGGGAGGTAGCAGCAAAGAGCTGCCTCTGCTTTCCTCAGCCACTGCAAGCATTTGAGGCTTGGAGGGGTGGAGTGCAGTGGGCAGCACTGTTAAACAAGCTTTCCTTCATCCTGTTGCAGCCCTCAGCTCAGCAGTAGCTCTGTGTCATGCCTCTTAGAGATATTCAACGCTTTTACTGCTCAATGCCAAAGTACCATTCTGTATCCTTTTCCACTTCACTGCTCTGTCACATCCTTGACAGCAGACACGGCGTATCATGGGCAGTGGTTTGCAGGCTCAGCAGAAAGACAGACAGCTACTCATGACCCCTGTGATTATGCAAAGTGGAAAGGAGCAGCCTTCATGCTGCCAATTCTGCAGGGATACCTTGTACTTGCCCTGTACAGCTTTTTCATGAAAAGATTCTTTTGTGTTAGCTCAGTCAGTGCTGCATTTGCTGTGTCTTGCAACTGTCTGGTGTTTTGCTTTCTTCTAGACGGCTTTACCGTAGCTTCAGATTTGGCACATGCTGGGCACCAGGGAAATAATGTAGGGTGTCAGCTTATGTCCTAATTGAGAATAAATAATTTTGGCAAAGCTTCACAGAGATAAAACAGTATCAGAGACAATCACAGCTAGCCTGATTCTGCTCCACAGGGCAGGTTACATTAGTCAGGGTAAATAGAGGAAGACGTATAACATAAGGAATTAGGTATATAAATTCAGGTTTGAGTTCCATGCGACATCCTTTAACAGCTTCCGAAGATGCCTAGGGAAATGCTGCTGCATCGACAGGATGTAAAAGGAAAAAATGCAAAAACATGTTTTCCAGGCACTCAGGCCTCTAGCTAAACAGACTAAACACTGCCAGTAGAGTATTTAAACTCTAGCTTGTAAAAATACACAAAATGACAGATACAATGTCTTTTATTTTTTACAAAAAAAGCTGGTAAAAGATGATGTAAATAAAAGTGTAATGCACCACTAAATAAAACTACTCATCCCCTGTAAATATGTATTAAATAATTAAGAACACCATCTACAGTACCACAAAACCATCAAAATAATTCAATTTTATCAGGGACAGGGAAAAAAGTACAGTGATTATGGATGTGCCTTGACCAGTTACAGAGCTTGTTAGGATAACATAACTACTGTCAGCAGTCCAACAGCGTGCACAGTGCCTTCAATTAATGCGTTTCAGCATAAATAAATTTCTAGTGGGGTCCAATTCCCCCAAAAAGGCAGAGCTAAGAATTTCAATTCTACATTCTAAACTCTGGAATTAGAGCCCATTAAAAAAATCACAGTGGGTAAGAGATGTATATAAAAATACTGGGTGTTCCTTTCAAATCACAGGAATCATGTGAATACATTCTTTTTTCTGGTTTTGTTTTGTTGTTTCTTTTTTTTTTTTTTTTTTTTTTTTTTTTTTCTCACAAAATGCTCTTGGTTTCAACAGAATCCAGTTTGTTTTATGCTACAGACTTTGACACTGAACTATGAGTATATTGCCTGTTTGCATGTTTTGGTAGTCAGTCAGTCTTTTTATTTTTCTACATAGTCCCAATTCCTTAGGCTTGAGTCATGAAGATGCATGTATGTGCATTCAAACTCTTAAAACCCTGCAGACTACTCATAATGCAAGTGTGTGACTACCGACAGGGAGAACATCCCCCCTTCCCCTCATAGCTTTATACACCTACTGTCTTAACAGTGCATTGCACAAATTTACAAGAAAAATACTGGTTTTGCACTATACAGTTTCTAGAATATATACAGAATAAAATAAGTTAACTTCTAATGAGAATTGCTGATGGGCAGCATACATCTTTAATATACATTTTAAAGTCTCTGCAGGCAGCTACTTTTTGGTTAGTTGTTATCAATATTTGTAACATAAGCACTGATCAGAGAACTGAGCAGCATTCCAATAAAGTTAACAGATATATTATTTCTTTTAGAAACACCGGGAACTCCCAGCTTAAAATATTATTAAATGTCCTAACATTTACACACTATGAGGATTAGATCTAATAAAATAAAATTTCTTCAAAAATAATCTCACAGCTCTTTTAAGCATGCTCTGAGACCTTATTTAACAATCATCCATACCTTCAAAAAACAACTGTCACATAGCCATACATTCTAACTCACACACATCATTTCCTTGTTACAGACAACAAAAGCAAATAAAACATAGAGAAGTCAATGGTTTTCGCAGTCTTAAGTCATTCTACTTGTGTTTGACCGCATAATCTTCATGACATTGCAATATGTCTTATTAGGAATTAGTTGATGCTTATATCTACTACTGCTGGAAAGACAGGAAGCCTTGCAGGTCTTCAGCCAAAATAAACCAGCCTTGATTTTAGCCTCATCCCACCTGCGAAACTGATTCAACCTTTAGAGGCTGTTAACTGCAAACACCATTTATAGTTCTGTTACAACAGAAAAAAAATGCGTATGTATGCATTACATTTAAGCCCTTTTCCTTTCATGTAGTTTTTATACATAAATTTAATAAAAAAATACTACTGTCAGACAGCTACTGTGTAGAAAGAGCAGTCAAATAAGATGTTCGCTTCAATTTTCAGGTTTTTAACTTCTGATGCAACAATTTCTTGCTGTGGTGAAACTGTGTTGGTTGTCAGGATTGCTGGAGGTTTGCTTTATTTTTATGAAAGGTGCTCAGTAATAGTTTGAAGCGTCTTCACCATCAGTTCTTTTTTCTAAATGACAGCTGTTCAGAATCCAGTGCTGACAAGATTTATTCCTGGTTTGGTTTTCCCTAGAAGCTGATAGGATTGCACCACGCGTAGAGACTCTCGAATTTCTAGATTAAGTTCCATGAGCTTGGAGCTGGCCTCAGACATATCTTGGTTGGAGCCTACCACTGCGAAGCTACCAGTCTGACCAAGTGTCTGATGACGGAAATATATGTGCAGCAATGTTTGAACTGGGTCATCTTCAGAACTACCAAAGATGTCGTGGGGCCAAATAGATCTGTAGAAACACAATTAGGATTTAAACATGAAAAAAAATAAAATTAAATGTTTAAATATTCATGTTCTTTAAACAGACATGTGAACAGAAGACAAGAAAATGCAAGAGAAATGTTTCTTCCGTAGATTCCTGATAGTTAACAGCATCATAGTATTTTCTCCAAAGAACCAGTGCTACTAGAATTGCCTTTTCTTTTTTTTTTTTAAATTGCAAAATGTGCGTGAACAAGCAACAGTGCTTGTCCTTTTCAATAAGGACATCTAGCAAGAGCTAAAAAACCCCTGGAATAGTGCCTAGTCCTATCGTTAAATTAAAAAGGCCCTTTAGGAAACTCAGATCTGAAAGCAATCCTTAAGCACTTACCTGAAAGCCTTGACCTGTGCTACAGCTGACACAAACTCCTTGTTTCTCAGGGTTTCGATGAGAGAGTGAATAGCTGTTTCTGTGCTAGCTTGGGAAGCCTCTGCAATTTCAATTTCTTCAATACCACTGTCAGATGCAGCCTCAGCCTCTTTCAGACAGCTCTCCAAAAGAGCAAGTTCTTCAGACATGTTTATGACCTAAAACAAAAATGAGAGTTACCTTTTCTAGTTTAATTGTATTTTCAGCCAAATTAACTTCCAGCAGGTTGGACTTAGGTTTTTCCTCCTCTTTGCGATCATAAATGAGAGGCAGAAAAAATACATTAAAATATTTGCTGCAGTTGCTTAAGCATACAGTTCATTTAGTGGCCCAAGCGTGCATGGCAGGTATTTGGACTTTCCCCTGATGAAGTTTCCAGCTTAGTTAGTTCTTCTAAAATTTGTTTCAAAAATTACGTTTCTTTTCACTCCATATCACTTAAGAACCATTAAACTCTCAAGAGTTAAACACCTTGGAAAAGTACAGCAGCAATTGCATTATTACCAGAACAACTTAAATATGAAGAAAAAAATCCAGAAGACTGGTAACTGAGCAGAATAACTGTAGCGTGGCCAGTCTATATAATACTCTTTGGCTTTGGCTCCAGTGTATGGGTAAAAGACATGGCCATCATTCAGAATACAATTCTACATCTGACTAACTTAGGCAAGAAGTGGGACTGGTGCGATGATGACCTTCCACAATGTTCTCTAGACAGAAATGACCTCACTTATTTGCACCTTCTACAAAAACCTGGACATCTAAGTGAGGAATATACATAATTTTTTTCCTAAACTACTCAAAACCCAAAGACCTTCACCCTGCTTTTTGATTTTCTTCCCTACTAGATCAAGCAAGACTATGCTTATTTTTTCCTGCTACCTCTCTTTAGTGCAGTACAGAGCCAGGGGAGAACTCTCAGAAGACATATTAATAGCGTAATGCATTCGGATTAACTCAACACCACATATATACCATGTGCACAGCTGAAGGATACATTTTACTTCTAAAGTTAGCAAAACTAAAAATCAGGCATAAGATGTCTAGAACACATTACTAACTGCACTTACAAAGGCAACTAAGGTTGCGGAGTAACTGAATGGTGACTGAAGGGACAGTTCTATAAATCAGCTGGTAGCAAGTGATGGCATTTGCAATAGGAAATACTGGGGTGATGGCACGAGGCTTCACCACAGAACTGTTGATTGGAGTTATGTGTCTTGATTGTAGCCTGATTAGAATACACCAGGAGCACTACTGACATAGTTTAAATCCTCATCACTGCACTCCCTGCATTCTTGTCTAAGAGCTTTCAAGCTGTATAAAAAGCACCACAGGTAATTGAGCATCTCAGAAAATTCTTGCGAGCTCTACTTACATCTTTAATTGACTGGCTATGAAACAGCTGGTACCCTCCTTCAGTTTCTAAAAAGGTGTCCCAGTGATGAAATGCTATCACAATATATTTTGAAGGATTTGGCTTTAAAATATAAATAATTATTAGCTAAATGTAATGGTTTTAATTACCTCTGCTTCTTTTTTAATTGTTTTTACTTGGCTGATGAGTTTGCAATAGGCTTGGAACAGAAGCAGCAACTGGAAATGCAACTTGTACAGCCTCCGACACAACTCCAGCTCCTACAAATGTAAATAATGTTATTATATTCAGGAGGTTCAGAACATCTACTGTACAATACAAGAAAGAATAAATGACAACTTCTTCAGTATAGAATGTGCAAAATTAAAAGTAGTTATTTTGGTTATGAAAGAAAATGCCAAAAAGATTTATAAGCTAATGTAGCAGGATGCTAATGAAAAGCAGATGAAAGCTTCATTCAGTTCTAGATTTACAGGTAGCCTTTCTCACCGAGACTTAAGTTTCACTTTTTAATAAGAAGTTACACTTTCAAGAAGGGAGGTGGGGTGAGATGTGAAGTGATTCAAAAGGCATTTTGAAATGCCGTGTTCCACGACAGAGTTTCATAGATTGCTTACTTTTATTGTTAATATTTTACTGTTTTAAATTCAAGATCTAATATCCAAAAGAAGCATTGTGGTCTGTAAGTATGGAATCTTTCATAACCATTAATATAAATAAGCACAGTATATAACCTGGCCCTTAGCTTACAACTGCCTGATGGAGTAAGAAGAGAGTAATTCCATCTTGGAGGCAAGAATAATATTTCCTTTATAAAAGATAGCTCTGATTCTATTTTAGAAGATACCACGTGATATATTCTTTAGGAAATGAAACAGTAGCATTAACTTATGCACTGTCTTCCTTCCATTTTTATGCATCTGAAACACCAGTCAAGGTGCAGACTGTTAATACTGCTTTACGCACAGACATAAAAGCTAGTGCTAATGGAATAATCTTCTATAACATTCTACTAAGTACAGGATCTTATTATCAACAAAGAACTAACAGTTCAATGGGTTAGATGATGCAAAAAAAAAAAGCACACAGCACTTTTGTAATAGTCTACAGTCACTATGTCAGAAATGGACAAGACAGATGGAGACCAGTTTGGTGACTGGCATGGTTAAGTATTTGATAAATCAAGAACTGTCACTTACTGCTAGAATTTCCATTTGCTAAGCAAGAAGATGAGCAGGTCACAAAAATACAAAGAAAGAAAAAGAGATCAAGAATTAGTGTAGGAAATAATTTTAATTAGGGTAAAAGATGTCCCAGGTAAAATGAAGGAAGAAATAACATGTAACATGCTTCAAATATACCCTGAATGGATAACAGACTAAATTTGAAGTGAAATTACTTGCTGCTATAACTATGGATAGATAGCATTGGCTTTGTTGTCCCACAACATGAGTAACATAATTAATTTACAACCCTGTCTCATCTTTATACATTGTGTAGTCTTAAAGGTATGCAAATTTAAGGAAATCAAAACCAAGAACACTTAGGTCTGAACAGCTGTACAATGATCCTTACTTGTTCTGTACCACTGTAGTTTAAGCAAAAATAATGCCTTTCAAAATTTAGAGATGTAATGTTCATTTGGATTCTGAATCAGTTTAGAAAATTCTTGGTTTCACTAAACTCAATTCTCAACACCCCATTGTGAGATTTCCATAATTTAATTGCAGTTGGTTTTTACAAGCTATTTCAGAAAACACATTTGGGAAAGAGGGACAGGGAGAGAAATCATCAGAAAATACATTTATCAGACTAGCGACAGGAACTTCACTTCTGTGCTTTGTACAGTCCCAAGTGTATTTATTGATGGCATTTAAGGAGGTACAATGGTGACAGTAAACATATGAAGATGCAACCAATGTCTGATTCCAACAGGCAGAAGGAGTTGAGTTTTACTACATGCATAGGTACACCCAATGTGTATAGTAAGTTATACACTATGTGCTTAACAGACTATAAGTACTGCATGATTTTGTTCTGTACTCTGTACTATTATATACATAGCACAATTATTAAACAAGCAAAAACTTCTGCTGTGCAGAACACTGTGAAGAGAGAAGATCCTGAACTGCCAAAGTCAACAAGAATTCTACGACTCGCTTTATTGAAGCACAGAGAATGAGACTTTGAGGAATGGTAGGGCTGCTTGTTTAATATTTTTAATTATTACGTTCCAGTGTTCTTTAAGCCAAGTCTCATTATTACTCTAAGCTATAAATAATCCCTCTCCCAAAAATCACACCTTGATGGTTACTCTAAAAATTCAAAAGAGATTTTCATTTAGAAATGGCTTTGTACTGCTTCAGTGTCTTTCACATACTTCCTCGTCTGAGGAAGTAATCTGGTTTTTCTACCTTACAGTCCTGTACAAACAGTGTAGCCAGAGTCCAGATGCATTCTTTCAGGTTTGTGTGTAAGTACTAATAGCAAAAATCCAGTAATTAGATTTACTTGCAAGTCTGCTGGCAATGCATAAGCCAGAACAGAATTCATCTCACTATTCCTTAGTTGTATTGACCACAGTCCTAAAAACTAGTAAGAAAATCTTATTTATGCTAGTGAATGAAAAATAACTGTTGAATAAAACAGCTCTCTTTCCTGAGCAAAACAACAGTTACATATTTTTAGCACTAACTGGCTGACTGCATAGACTTATCAGCTCCACACTCCATTTACGAGGACTTTTGAAACAAGGATCTTACACTTAGTAACTTCTCTCTCCTTCGAGTCACTATAAGCTGGGAATAAATACAGAATCTGTAAATTGTGTATATTTCTGAAGCAGGATAACAGGACTCTGCCTTCTCAATGGATACTGTATATTAAAATGATTTTAATGGAACCTGCAAGTGCATAAAGAAAAAACTGCTAGCATGCCTTGCAGCCTAGGATTGACAACCAAAATCAGAACAGGTCTCCCACAAATAATCAATGTCAGTGGTCACATAACTCCTTTTCAGAGGCTACCTTTAAACCCTGCAGAAAAGGAGAACAGCAGACAAAGCCGCCTCACTGGAATCTCGGACTCTCTCCGTACAAACCATATGAAAGCCTGCATGTGTCTTTTCCTCCATTTCTTATTTTCCCTATCTAAGCAGCGGGAACAGGAACATTTACCTTCATGGCAAGAGTGGTTATGTTCCAACAGTTAAATGTTAGGACAGCTTCTTGGTGTATAGAAAAAGCATTCTAAATATGGCCTGAAATGCATAAATGCTGCTTTTTTACTAATATGTAGAACATTTACTGTACTGTAATAGTAAATGCTGTTACATACTTCTAAACATATACTGGTTGGTATATGAAGACATAAATCAAGTGTAAAAAAATCCTTGTAAATGGTAGCAAATTATTTTTCTGTATTACCTGTGCCTATCCACGTGAAATTGTTTTTTAAAATGTGCAACTTCGATGCAATATCAAAATCAACAGTATATTATCACGCTCCATTACTTCAAAAATTCAGGTGCAGTTTGTGATTGAATTAAAAAACCCCAAACATCTATGACAGCAAATTAAAACTGTATAAAAGAAGTCCATGCACACAGCAGACATTTTTGTTGCTGAACATGAAATTTTTAGCAGCTGAAACATGATGAAGAGCATCAATGAAGAATTTGATTGAATAAAAGGACTAAAATTCCTCCTTTTTCAGCCTGGGTTTCGGATTTTTGGCAAAATGTCATTGTGAAAAGGTAAATTCATCTGATTCATCTGCTACCTGCAATTCTACTTTCTAACATCTTTCTCTGTTACTACAGGACTTTAGATGGCAGGTTCCTTGTACCTCATAATGACAGGTTTTGGATTTGCTTTTTTATCTACAGTGTCAATATTATGCAGCTATTGTTTTTTTTTAAAAAAAATTCTAGTCTACTTGGGGAAAAGCTATCACTCATTATAGCAATTAGTAATATTAAACATGGGTGACTGCCATGCAAATACATACAAAATATTGAACTAGTATTAATAGGTTACTTCACCTGTTGTTGTTAGATGATATTTTGACAGAAGTGTTTCATGAGATTTTTACCATACTGCTACTTTACTCCCTGTTCTTTCCCACTCAAATAATGGCTCCTGAAAAGTCATATGTATTTATATAGTAGTAATTATATTAAATTCAGTAGAGGTTTTTGGCTAGACAATTTATCTGAGCATATAAGCAGAATGCTAATCTTTTTTCTTCTAGAAACAGCTGCAGAAAAGCAGACTTGCTGGTACGCAGATGGTATCTAGTCTGCTTATCTACTCACTCCATGTTATTAAGTCTAGAACCCAAGAAGGGTTGCCAACTTTTATTAAAAAAGAGCCCTTTTTATTAGACCACTACTTCGTAAGATTGTGAGTTTCTAAAAGATAGGCTGATAACTGAAATGAAAAGCTTTTCATACATTTTTAATCTCTCTGCAAGTATTGGAAATTTTGTGCAACAGATACAAAGATGTTTTTTAATCTCCTATCCAGAGACTCACAAATGACATACACCTACCTGAGCATCTGTGTTAGTGCCATGAATACCATCATCAGTACCAAATGTTCTTTTGCAGTCTTCCAGCCACTGCAAAATAAGTATCAACAAGATTAAGTATCTTCTGAAACATAGCAAACTGAAGACTGTGCTAAAACTGCGTAAGACACTTTTTCAAGTCCTGCACATTCTCCAATTACATGAGAAAATTAACTACAAAATCAACTCTTTTTAACAATGTTGTTTTCGCTAACAATTTCCACTCTCATATATCACTTTGTTGTATTTATTGTGTCCCTTCCATTGTAAATTTCCTGTAGCCTTTGTTACCCCAGATGGGATGTACACCTTAGCATAAATACCACTCTATGACTGAATTTGGATGCCGTTACAGTGAGATGTGTGGGAGGGTGATGGCAGAAAAATCCCTTTCATTAAACGAGATCACATTTTCTCTTTGCTTGCTGCACAAGGGTTACACCAACAAGATTCCTCAGCATCTAAAATACAGCACTAATTCAAATCAGAGAGTAAGCCTGTTAGACTTCTTGGGACTACTTTAAAAAGAAGGAAATAGAGCTCTGCTGTGTAACTAAATGTAAGCACAGGTTTACCGGATGGAAAGAGAAGAATATGAATTCTTCAGTGGGAGTTCAGCATCACCTCCAGTTCATACACGCCAGGGAGATAACGTATTCGCACATTACACAATGCAAACATGCAGATTCTACTCTCTTTCATGAATACAGGGCTGTATTTAACCAGCCATTCACATTTGAAAGTGTTAATATAAAGCATCTGCAGAATCAAACTTGCTTTTAGTGGACAATATGACCCGATTACCTCATCGACACAGTGCCCAGCCTATTTTTCTGTACAGTGCAAACAACTGCAGTCATGAGGTAATTCGGGTATTACTGAAATGGCAACGCATCACGTTGAGATAAAGTGTAGATTATCTTCTGAAATGAAGAACAGGCTCTACATATCCAAGGAAGAATAATTTAGCATACTACATGCTGGTTATCTTGAGTCTCACAGGACATCTTAGTGACCTTTTCCTGACCTTTGTCTGATGCAAGAAAAAGAAAAATGTGATTTCCTATCTGCTCAATTTAATAAAGGTTACTTAGTGAATTAACTAGGCCTGTGTGCTTATCAAGAGGAGAAATGGAATTCTCTAAATACGGCAGTGTCAGTTTCAATTAGCGACGCGGATACCAATGTACACAGCAAATCTCATTTTTCATCAGTAACAAAGGAATAGGTTTGTACTGGAAAAAACGGCATCAGTAACTGCGAAGTTAGTGTTTATGTTCACACACTGCCCTTTTAAGATCTTTTTTTAATCTGAAGACCAGTCTGAATACAGGGTGTGCCTAGAATGTTATGATATACATAAAACCTTGTATTTTCTATTACATTTATCTGATTGAGTATCTTAGTCCCTAATACACACATGAAGTCAAAGCAGCTTCCTTGCAAGGAAACAACAGTAGTTCTACAAAGCTGACAAAATTAATTTGCTAAACATTACAGAACACATGTTCAGCGTGGTAGAAAGACCTAATTTTCTCTTTGGAAACAGCAATAGATTGTGTGAAAAAAACTCAAAACTTTTATGTTTGCTTTACAGCAATTTATGTTTTCCCTATAGATCTCCTGCAAAGACACAAGGTGAAGAGCGTTACTGAAAGCTTAACACAAAGAAGCCTGTGGTTGGCCTTGATCATACCACAGGTTGGTTTGCCTAATTAAGCCCAGAACAGACATCCCAAACCACTCCTTATAGGTACTGTAGGTACCTTTCTCTCTCTTATCTCAGTAAGAGTTTCAAGCAACTGCAGCCCAAGCATCTTACGTTTAAAATTTGATTCATGTGAATGCCAGTCCAACACACAGCACTGATAGTGACAAACATCATTTGGTAGGGTAAACATTAAGCAACAACTTTTCATTAACTAAATTAATGTACAGAATTTTCCAGTGGTTGATTCCGGACAATATCAGGTTAACATGCAAATTATATTTATTTAAATGTCTGTTAATTTACATTTACTTTATTACACAGTAGCTCAACCAGCTTAGTTTCATCATTTTTCTGCATAGTTCTTTGAAAAAAACAAAGATCTGCAATAATCTCATTATGTGTTTTGCCTTAATACTTTTCAGATTGAATAGGATACATAGCAAAATTGCCTGCAATAACAGAAATTCAGATTTGTCTTGAGGAAGTCTCCTTCCATCACTTCCTAGACTGTTTAATAGGACAGAGTAAGAAAGTCAATAGAATACATCTGAGAAGAAGTTTTGACAGATTCTCAGTCTACTTATGCTATATAATACACACCAAGAAAAACTGAGGACCAACAGCTGAAGAAACTTTTTTTTAAAAAACTTTTTTAAAAAAATAAATTATCTGAGATAATTAGTCACTATTTCTAAATTAATATGCTATATAAATAACTTAAATAATGTACTAAAGTAGCTAAATGACATGCTATCAAGAGTCAGAAATTACTGGTCAAAGCTATGTATTTCTTCCTTCTCAGGACTGCTTCTTTCTATTTGAAAATTATTAAATAAAAATAAAACCATAGCAAAATGCACTCAGCTCTTGCAGAACAATTTCTTTCACCCTGTGAACCCTTTTCCTGCTTCGGTCACTCAAAAATCTGGTGGCAGAAGACAGCCTGACCAGAGAAACATGTTACTGGACGCCCTTCTGACAGCTGCATTACAGGAAAACAACACTCTTTCACTATGATATAATGACAGAGGCCATCAAACTGATATCCATATTCCTTTATCAAGTAAAATAAAATGCAAAATCCAAGCTTTTAATATTCGTCATGGACTTATGTTGATACAAAACGTGGCAGTGCAAAATTAGCCAAAAACACACTAAGTGAATTCGTGGCCATCTGAAAGGGATGCAATTTTAACTCCTCATACTTTGACAAATCAACTAAACAACACCATTTGTTATTGCTGTGACAAAATTTAGGCTAAAAGAGGAGTTTATATACAGAAAATTTCTCAGTGTTTGGATAGCCACCATTCTGAGTACACATATACACGACCCTGGGGCAAATCAGTTAGCCTCTCTATGCTCTCTAGCTCTCTCAGTGTTGCTCTCTAGAATGAGGAATAAAACACATCATTTTCTCATAGGAGTGATGACAGCAGCAATTACGCATTGGACATTGTCAGACATTAAATATTACATCAAGTAAGGTAATCTTAGTCATTAGATGGGCACTTTGTTTCTGATTAAGCCTGAATGACAAAATGTAGCTCATTATATTAGACCTCATGAGTTAGTTTACAAATAAATCGTTATTACCACAGAGCAGGGCAAAAATTGCAGCAGCTCTTTAGCAGAAATGCTGGCTTGAATCCTAGAAACAGTTTATCTACATCAACAGTGCTGTGTGGCATACTTCAGCATTGGTTTTGAGGAAACCGCATTTCTTTCGAGATCCTTTCCACAAAAAAAGTGGGTGTCTGTTCTATTCAGCAGATAAGCTGTCAGCAATCTTTGCAAGGCAGAGGCCATCATTTCCTAATAAACTCAGCATGATCAAGAAACATGGAGCCATTTGTGCTGCAAAATACAGCTCTGCCAAGATGTCATGGCTTGAATTCTGGTTCTGTTTTGCATCACTGAAACTCGCCTAATACGGCCCTTGGCATGGCCTCACAGGCTGCCAAGATCAGTAAAAAATTCCTTCAAATGCACATTTAATTTCACTCAGAATCATTTTCTCTCTACAACAAAACCCCTATATATTCTCTTTCTCCCTCTACCTGCAATCTGATTGTAGATCTTTGTTTTCTTTTGACTCTTGAAACAGAAATCCTACCTGTACAAGTTTTCTGAAGTTAGCATCTTCATTTCCGAACTTCACACAATGGTTCACAACAACAAATATACAGACCTTTGCTACAGAAATTTTCAACTTTAAAACTTTGTGTTTCTTTGAAAAAGGATATAACCACTGACATATACCTCGAAAACTAAACTGCATTATTCCAAGTAAGTGGAATAAATGTCAGGCTCAATAGGATCCAGTTGCAGGATGAGAGACCCCAATTTATGCGTCTATTTACGTCACGGCTGTTGAATCCTCCATTACAGCCAGTGGAGATCCAGTTGACAAAAAGAAGTCTGTTAGCTGAACAAGTCAGCATGTGCCTTAGGATAAAATGCATTGCTTTCTTGATTTCTTTTGTTGTATTGACTCGATCTTAAATACTAAGAGTGTTAAGGCATTTAATTCACATATAGATAATTGTATCTCTAAATGTCTGGAGGTGAATCCCACTGTTCTAGTATAAATAAACCAGAAGTTTCACAAATAAAGATTACCAAGATTTATTGATATTCATGTTAAAAGTATTTTAATATTTTTAAAAGAGTTTTTTAAAATTAGGAATGTGCTTCTCCCAATGCTAGGGCATTTATGCAATGTTACATATTCCTCAGCACAAGAAAGACATGAACCTGTTGGATCAGGTCCAGAGGAAGGCCACAAAAATGATCAGGGGGCTGGAACACCTCTCCTGTGAAGAAAGGCCAAGAGAGTTGGGGTTGTTCAGCCTGGAGAAAAGGCGGCTCCAGGAGACCTTATTGTGGCCTTTTAGTACTTAAAGGGGACTTACAAGAAAGATGGGGACAGTCTTTTTATCAGGGCCTTTTGTGACAGGACAAGGGGTAATGGTTTTAAACTAAAAGAAGGTAGATTTAGACCAAATAAAGGGAAGAAATTTTTTATATTGAGGGTGGTGAAACACTGGAACAGGTTGCCCAGAGAGGTGGTAGAAGCCCCATCCCTGAAAACATTCAAGGTCAGGTTGGATGGAGCATTGAGCAACCCGATCTAGTTGAAGATGTCAGTGCAGTGGAGTTGGACTAGATGATGTTTAAAAGTCCCTTCCAACTCAAACCAGTCTATGATTCTACGAAAGTCAATTTCAGAAATACATGCAACAAAAATGAATTACACGTAAGAAAAATCTCAGGTTCAGATTATACATATAGAATTGTAGTAAAAAAAGGAAACAGGATTTTAGTTCAGATTTTATTTTTCCCCAGTTTACTTTTAGATATCTGTATTGGGAGAGACAGAACACCAACATTTTAATGATGAGTAGGTTCTAATACTTTTTGTTTTGAAATACAAGAGACTCACCTGTTCTGCTGCCTCTCTTTTGACATTATAAGTATCCAAGTGCTCTTGGAGTTCTAGAACACTGAACTTCAATGTTTCTAGCAGACCACAAGACATTAGCTGGAAGATAAAGGCAATCACCTGTGTAGTCATGTTAACAGCTGACTATAATTCATATAGTGTAATATCTAAATTATACAATATGAAGTCTGCATTTGGAAAAACAATCAAATTAGAATTCGTTGAATACAGATTATTTGTGACACCTTGGAGTTAGTAAACTAACACATGTAGCTGTATCAGTTAAATCAGTGAATAACAGTTTTGATTCCAAAATAAGAAAAGTCGTACCTGGTTAACATGTGAAAGAGATTTCAAAAAGATTTTTAGATCCTCCAAACGGAAGAATAATATTTGATATACAGTTAGTGTAAATAGAATAGCCTGAATCCGAAAAAAATGGTACCGCTGGATTGCTCCTGTAGCAACCTATGGAGGGCCCAGTGAGGGTTAGCTACTTGCCCTTCACAATATACAAACTATGCAACCAGCATAGGCTTCAGTCTGTATGATCCCAGGAATTGTCAAGGCAGGAACTGTTGAATATTCGAATAATTTTCTACCATTAATGACTCTGTCTTTTTCCAGAGTTTCAAAATCTCTCCCCCCCAACCTGCCCTGGGGCTGCTACCTCAGCTTTACTTCACACAATTACCCATTTCTCCCTGTAGTTTTACTTCCACTTTGGCTTTTCTTATTAATCCTCCTATCACTTCCTATAGTAATCATGCCTCTAACATGATGTTTCCTCCCTTACACTGGTCACCCCTTGCACACATTAAGAGCTCTGTACTCTTCTCCAATCCCTATCACCTGGTACCTCTCGGTCAGCTTGAAAATGGAAGTGCAAAACTGATGACAAAATCGTGGCACTCTCAAATCACTCATGAATCTGTGCTTTGATGCAAGGAGGCATCTTTCTGCTAAAAGCTGCTTTCTAAATGCATCAAAGGCCAAATCTGAATCAAATGCCAATCTTGTGTGTATGAGTAGACATCATGAAACCAAAGATTTGAGCATGAACATTATTTTGGATTAACCATTCTTTCTTACATTGTTACAGCTGAAAGTTGTTTTTGGAGAAAATGCACTTCTCACTTCTGTTTCCAGATGTTTATGATAAATAGTGGCCATCTAACATTTTAATTCCTTCCCGATTTCAATTATAAAAAGCATCTTTTTTTTTTTACAACTCAAAATTATTCAGATGTTTCAATTAGTGACATTATAGAGCAATCCTTTAAAAGGTAAAAATATAATTAACATATTTTATTCATACCTTTGAAAATCTTCTAAAGCATCGCTATTTTCCAAATGTTAAAACAACATTTTGTATGTTACACAAAAATGTTTAAGCAGACAGATATTTCAACATGTAAAGTTATGAGATTTTTACCGTTTCAGCATCCACAAAGACTGTTGGACATTCTGAACACATCATCATCACTTCCAGAGAACTTCTGAACTTTGTTCCAATGCGCTGTAGACTCTCTCCAAGAAAGCTGACTGAATCGTTTGTTATGGACACAAACTTTCTTTGAATGGTCTAGAAATAAAATCAGAAAAACATTTATTTTACATTGTATTTTAGTACCCTTCCTTCTTTGGCTGATTTCAGATAAAGAATTTCAGGGCAAATTTCCATCACAACAGCATATATTTTTGTCATTAAATTACGAACTAATACCTAATTTGCTCTGAATATTTATGTAAAACTAGCTCCTGAAAATGCAATTAATCAATTAATAAAACCAGCCTGTATCTATAAAGACAATTACTCCTTTCACATGTAGGCCTTTTGCATCGGTGTAGCTGGATGCCTATTCATCTTTCTGTAGTTATAGATAGTGGTTCGATTCCTTTTCAAGTGTTTGTGTTGCAGAAAAATATACACAGAGTTTTATGAATCAAAATATCACCTGTGTAGCACAATCTGTGTCCAAAATTGCCACCTGCAGGGTTTCTACCTTCTTCAAAAATCAGTCCTATGTATATCGTTGTCCTGGTTTGAGTTAGAACAGA
>VWZK01005539.1:0-43662 GCA_013396935.1 Baryphthengus martii | reverse complement strand
ACCTTACTCTTTTTTTTTTTACTTGAACGATTAGCCAAAAATTTAAAGAATTTAGATTCTTTATTGAAGATAATGATTCTTTAATGAAGATACCCAACTTCTTTTGATTTAAAAATGCGTGAAGGTCTACTCTGAGAACACCTCAAGCAAGTCAACCCCTGCACACCCTCAGCTTCTGAGTTGGTGAGCAAGAGACCTCGATTTTCTTTCCATATTTCATTAGTCAGTCACTCAAAAACGTACCTACCTAATTATTTCAGTTGTATCCAGGCTTTTAAGAGAAATAATCACAGGCTAAATGATTTTCTGTGATTTAAATGCTCTTCAAATGTAATTCATGCGCTAGCAGCCTCTTATCTCCATGGACCAGCTTTGCTACTACTGAGAAAGTTGCGTTGCCCAAAAAAAACTAGGGTCAAGTGCCAAAGAGTCCTTGCAGGTCACCCTTTGCCACTTGTACCGGACAATCAGCGGTGTGTTTGCTGCTTTTATTTTTTTAATTGGTAACTCTATTTCCCCTACATTTAACCCGATAGCACACGGCCAACACTTGTGCTAACAGCTTTTGGCAGCTTCAGGATTTGAATCTTTATTTTTATGGATTTAGCAGGAGAGAAATTCACAGCTCTGATGCATTTTTCATGCTTCAGCTGGGCAGTCCCAGAACTAGTCCTCTTTTGCAAAGCCAGTTACGTTTTACGGGGGACTTGAATATCGCTCCTGATGTGTCTGCTGGAGCTCCGTGTGTAGCCACGATGGATTTCATCAGCTTGAAAAGCTCTTTGCCATAATTCCAATTGATGGAGATGTCTAAGGTCACGTTCTGCGTTGACCACTCGTGGCTACCCAGTTGTACTACGGACCCGGTGCATTTTACAATCCCAGATGACCTTCAAAGGTCCCTTCCCACCCAAACCAGTCTTCGATTCTCTCCCCAGTTGCAGTGCAGATTCCTGCTGTACTCAGCGAGGTCTTCCTCCCTTCTCATGGCTCTACAGAAACTCTTGCTGGCTGCTGTTCCTTGGCAGTTCTGATTTTTGAGTGATGAAAAGCCATTGCCCAATTTCCTGAACTCTATAAAGCCGCGCATTTATGTGATGTATATTTATAGGAACTGCTGTAGCCTCGCTTAATATTAATAAATTTCAAGGCAAATGATCCTTAGGATCTTGATTTTTATTTTATTATTTTTTTTTTTAATGTTTTTGAGAGCAGCAGGTTTGCATGAGGTATAATGCATGGAGCCCTGGCATTCTGAGATTAGAGAAGTGATGTGTTTTCCTGATTATTGCTCAAATAAGAACACGGACATGAATAATTCTGCCTTTCATCGTTCTTCTCCTGTGAGCATAAAAACTCACCTGGGGCAGGGGAGATTGGTATCTAAAGATGGATGGTCTTCAAAATCATAATGGTGGGGATATGGGTGAGGGAAACGACTTTCACTTGCGTTGCTGGAAATTATGGGAGCCCTCAGCTGCTTTCAGCAATTGATGGAGATGGAGAAATGCTGACGTGAACGAATGAGTTTTCCATCAGAGAAGGTGGGAAAAAGAGCCTTTGGCCAACCTCAGATGGGTGCAGAAAGCAGCGAGACGGCGGCATCTTTAATAGTTTAACAAAAGAAGTGGAAGCGCTTGGCTTTCTGTCCTGATCTGGTGCCCATCGAATTCAACGGGGGAAATTCAAATCTTCCATAACAAGACAAAATACTCAGATTCCCAAAACATATGGATGTGGATAGGACATAACCGATGCAGAAAGAGGCGAAAAAAATCTCAGAAGTCCCTCTCAGGCTTTAGAAACATCTGGATGTGGATACGACACAACCGATGCAGAAAGAGGCAAAAAAAAATCTCAGAAGTCCCACCCGTCTCCCTCATGAATAATTTTTGCACCCGAGAGCTCCTCTTGGCTTGCTGGGTCTCCCTGCCCACTAGGAAGTTATCAACTCATTCCGCAGCACTGGGATTTAATTAAGGCCCGAGTTAAGTGTGTAAAGATATTTTATCGTTTCGGGTAGAGGAGAAGTCAGAAACAAAAATCAACACAAGAGCGAGCCGAGCGGCCTTAAACAATTCAAATAACTGTACAAATGCAATTTATAGCGTTTTTACTTCCACGTAATATATTAAGATGCAGCTTCTGGGTGTTACAAGAGAACTTGATAGCGTGTGAAATTAAAACTACCGGCGGTTAAATTATTGATAGAAAATCAAATAGTACGGGGTTTTTTTTGTAATTGTAAACCACTTAACATTTGGAATTTATTATTTTTTGTCTTAGAAGAAATTAATTACGATGTGCCTGAATGTATTTAGTGGAAACAACCAAGACATCTTAAATTTGGCTTCTAAAGAAAATAGATCCTGCTTATCTCGAAAAAAGTCTGAGAAAATCCCACCAATATTACTCATCAAAAGTACAACTGCATTTAGAAAACAATTGGGTCGAAATATTTCTGCCTGGATCTTTGGGAGAGCAAGAGCTGATGGTGCTAATTCCATAGTTTGCAGTAAAGTAGAAAGGTTTCTGACCCCATTCTAAGTAGACAAATCAGACCAAGCCCAGAAGAAATAGAGAATCTGGTCACTGCCCCATCCCAGGGGAGGTTGGATGGGGCTCGGAGCAACCTACTGTAGTTGCAGATGTCCCTGCTCCCTGCAGGGGGGTTGGACCAGATAATCTTGAAAGGTCCCTTGCCACCCAAACCAGGCTGTGATCCTATGAACTTCTGTCTTGTTTGAGAGAGCGATCTCCTGCAGGCTTTGTGGCAAAATAACCCATGACAGCGTCAGGAGGTTGAGATGGAATTTCAACCTTCAGCTTGAATTTTTGTGGCATAATATCAATAGCAAACAGGCTCAGATAAAGTTATTTCAGGGGGATTTAGTTACCGTTTCTCTTACGTCTGAACATGTGCAAAATCAAACAGTATTGGAATGTTGAAAATAAGCCTGAAAAAAAAAAAATGCTGAGATGTTATTTGCTACCAAGTTGAAGTCAGAATTATTTCGCTTTTCTTGTTAAGCCCCCAGCTTATTTAGTATTTGGTCTTCTCAAAAATGATGAAGTCACATTTCCCAAGCCATAGGTGCACACAACTGTGCATCTGCTTTGCAGGCGTGGGTTTTGTTGTGGGACTTGGAGGGCAAGTCACTGTGACAGCCAGGCGAATTTTTTCGTGACACGTGAGGTACCTTGAAACAAGGAGCTACTGGGGAGAGTCCAGGGGTCGCTGGGAAGCTGCTGAGGGTCCTGGAGCATCTGCGGGGCCAGGAAAGGCTGAGAGCCCTGGGGCTGTTCAGCTGCAGAAGAGCAGCCCCAGAGGGGAGCTGAGCAAGAGCTAAAGGGCAAGAGGCCGGGGCCAGACTCTGCTCAGTGGTGCCCAGCGGCAGGACAAGGGGCACCGGGCACCAGCTGGAAGCCAGGAGGTTCCCTGGGAGCAGGAGGAGCAAGTTCTTTGGTGGAAGGGGGTTGGAGGATGGCCCAGGCTGCCCAGAGAGCTTGGGGAGTCTCCTTCTTGGGAGAGATTCCGAAGGCGCCAGGACTCTGCGCTGCTGGGCCCCCTGCTCTGGGTGACCCTGCTGGATCAGGAGGGTAGCACCAGAGGAGCTCCAGAGGTTTTTCCAACCCTTTCCATGCCGAGATTCTGCAAGGTGGTGCTCATTTAAGAACTATATGTACTAATTCTGTGTCATCTCATCGAGGATTTGGTATTAGCCCCTTGGTGTTATTGTTCTTTAAACCCTTTCTCAAGGTGAGATAATAACTTTTCTTTTACGCACGCCTCGAGAATCTGAAGCGCTGAGATAGTGATAGCCAGTATAACTTAATTTCAAAAGTAATTAATGAGGCTGCATTTTAATGAGCCTTTTTATACCGTGATGTGAACCGGGCTGTTTCACGATGCCATTGTTCTCAGACTGCTGGAGGGGGGAGAAAAAAAAGCAAGCAGAACCTGGGAAAATCGATTTAAGAATAGCAACAGCCCAAATAAGAAACAACCTATACATCACTTTGCATTTATTTTATCCTTGCAGGTGTTTTTGAAGCCAGAAGAGACAATTCCTTCAAAGTCCGAGTAGAGAAAGGGTTCGTGAGGTTGTAAATTTTTGCTGTGATCTTATAACTCATCAGCCTCCTTTCATTCTTTTGTGCTTTAGAATTCTGTTTCCTGCTTTCTTTGGAGGAACGGGATTGGTAATAAATAAGTCAGCCTTTTTTTCTCTTGCTGCTTTTTTTTTTTTTTTTCCTTTTGTGGGATAATTTGGTTTCTCCATCCAATCCTTTCAGAATATTAATGGCCTTTCGCAACTCGTAGATAACATCAGAGTAGGGACGAAGGCGTGGGAGAGTTGTTTGTGTCCTAAGGTTGAAATTTAATGAATGCCGCTACCAGCTTTGCCTAATGACTTACAAGTAGGTGTAAAAATAGCATAAAAGTGCGTGCAATGTTTTTATCGGAGTGAAAATCCAGGGTTTTCATTCCTAGCCGAGCTGATGGCATAGGCAGAAATGTAGGAAAAGCAGGATTTTTGTCCCCCAGATGAATATGAATTTTAAAAGGTCTTATGCTTCTGAGTTTTCATGACTTGTAGTAGATAAAACTTAATCTAGAAGGGACTTAGGTTGTGGTTTGTGTGTGGGTGAGGTCAGAGCCTCTCAATAAAGACTAAGCTGTTATTATCCAGACTGGTGAAGATGTTATGACATCACTGACCCACCGTTCCTGCTTGTGAGACTGAAAATGAGGAGGAACGGACAACCCAAGAGGCTGTGTTGATGATCAACTTTCCTTCCAGCTCCAACACTGGAACTGATTTGCTTCTGTCTTTGAGGAATTACATATTTTTAACTTAAAAATTCCGAGTTTGGGAGTAAATCCCAACTCATGGATTTGATCAGAAGAGTCTGGTGGAGTTTGAGGAGCCACAGCAACAATCTGGATATCTGTTTCTTACCTATTAGCAGCTGATCGTTAGTATTATGATTTAATTTAACTTCTAGTGACCATAGGTACTTGTTTATTTGTAGAGCTTCCATCATTTGACCAAGGTCAAGCGTAAAATCAGAGCATTAGTGACTGGTTTGAGTTGAAAGAGACCTTTAAAGGTCATCTAGTCCAACATACGCTCTTGTAGTCATGATTTTACGTATCGCTGGACGGGCAAAATCTCCAACAGCTTAGCGCATTCTAGCAAAAGGCTTTGTACATTAACACTTAATTAAAAAATATATTGATTAAAATTTCACAGCACTTAATTTCACCCTTTGCCATCTATGCTGTGATTGCCAGAGACGGAGCTAAACGGGGTGCTGTCAAATTGGTCACTCCAGCAACACGTTGTCACATTTTAATGGCTGGGAAGGTGTCTAAACAGAGTCCTGAAGGGAAAAACCACCAGCTTTGTAAGAGGAGATACTTCAGTGAAATAGCTTGAAAAGCACCTTCTGTGGAGTAACCCAAAAGATTCTGAAAATCAGACCAGGAGTCACTTATTAGCCGTTACAAGCTGTTGAAGAACTGTCCCTGAGGAGTAAACTCCGGTCTCACAATCCCCACATATCCATCTCCGCTGCAACTCTGACATTTCTGGGAGCTGAACACCCTTTCCTTTTCCAACCGGTGCCTTTGTGCACGTTTTGCAACTTCTTCCTCCTAACTGTGTATTTATTTTACAGCTCTCAGACGACAGAGGATTAGCTCGAAAAGAGCTTTCGGTCCAAACAAGTTTCTGATGGAAACTGCTCCGTGTAGTAGCCTCCAGCAGCCTGGGAGGAAGGAACAAACAATCCCCACCACAACAAATCCTATTTATTTAGCACCCACCACAACAAAGCTATCCCCGGGCGCTCGGCGAAACTTTCTCGTTTACGGTACAGAAAAGCTGAGGGATCTGAAGAGGAATTTATGCAAATCGCCATCTACATTTACGGAACAGCTGTTTTCAACAACTGCTCTGCTTAAATTGGGCCCTCGTTTCAGTTTTTGGAGTTGAAAAGAGGAAGCGGATCAGAGCTCCCTTTAACCAGCATTCCAACGTGTTCGGATTTTGGCGATAGAAAGAGAAAGGTTTTTGAAGGATCTGGCCTTGGGCAAATACAACACAAGTTTTCCTTCCTCCCTTGCTTTTAGATATAATTCTTAAAAATATGAGCATCATGTTGCTCACAAAGCATCTTTTTTTTTTTTTCCGTCTGTGAGCCGGCCAGGAAAAATCTGTCAACATATTTGGAAGCGCTGAGAAAAGCAACAATGACCTTAAAGACGGTTGAAGCGTGAAATAAGGGGAAGGGTGGGTCGTCTCTCAGGAGAAGAGACCCAAGTAGTGGACCAAACAGTGTTGGCTCATCACATTGAGTTGGCCAAGAAGGCCGACAAGATCCTGGCTTGTATCAGAAACAGTGTGGCCAGCAGGACTAGGGTAGTGACAAGGGGCAGGACAAGAGGAAACAGCCTCAAGTTGTACCAGGGGAGGTTTAGGTTGGAGCTGAGCAACAATTTCTTCCCCTGCAGGGTTGTTCAGGTCTGGTCCAGGCTGCCCAGGGCAGGGCTGGAGTCCCCATGATCCCTGGAGGGGTGTCCGAGCAGTGGAGATGTGGTGCTGAGGGACAGGGGTTAGTGGTGCCCTGGAAGTTCTTGAGCAATGGTTGGACTTTCTTCTACAGACCTGCAACTCGACTGTTACGACAGGATACAGTGTCCAACAGTCATGGAAAGGCAAGAATGAGGAGAAGACATTCCACAGTCAATTTTTCCTTGGTTCTCTGGTTAGTTTGACCTTAGTTATCAAGAGGAACGAGGGCTGCATGCTCCTCTGAGGTGCACATGAAACTCGAAGGACTTCACGGGTAAGTTTTTGCCTAGACCGTGTGTATCAAGAAGCAACAAAGAGGCAATTAGTGCACTTCAAGGATGAAAATAGAGAAGTGTTTGAATGCTACAAGGTAGTTGCTCCCCCTGTGAATATCAGCAGCTTCTACTTACTTGGCTCAAGTGCCTCATACGTTGGAAAAAATAAGGGAAAAAAAAAAAAATCAAAGGCTAAAAAAAAAAATAGCCAGAAAACTGGCATTTCTTTCATTCATCACAGGGACCAATTACAAGGTTATTGAATCGAAATAGGGTTTTATTTGTAAATAGTGTCATTCTGAGCTCTGGAGAATTACAGGAGGGGATTTATTTTGGCAATATTTAATGGCTTAAAAAAAATATTTGCTTGCTAGCTCAGGCTAGTAGATAGGATAAATTAGGAAAGAACCCTTCTGCTAAATGACAGCGATGTTAAGATATTATGTGCTCGGCATCGATTCGCTTCCAACATCGACCACATTTAAAATATTGGAGAGGAAATACAAATACAGTTACATATTTTGGAAAGAGTTTAGCTTCGTGTTGTTACGACAGACGGGGTCTGTTAATTCACCGGGGACCTCCCAGACATGAGAAATTTGTTTGCGTTTCGATTCGCTGCAACGTACTTACTATTAATATTGCAACAGAATTTTGGTTGTGGATCAGCATGAGAAGATCCAAGTGCTCTAAACACCCAAAAAAATTGTTCGTGATCTAAACATAGGATTTAGCAGGTGGGCAGATGCAGTTGGGAAATTGGAGAAAAACGCAAGACAACACAAACGCCGATCTCGATACAGCCATAGCCTGACAACCACCAAGTTTTTAGCCTAGTGTTTTGAAAAAGTGAGTTCTCCCTGACTTTAAATGCTTGTTATTCAGCCTCACTGTAAATCTTTTGCATTCTGAACTGGATTTGTCTTGCTGGTGCTGCAGCAAGAGGAATAAACATCTGAGCGGATCTGCGTGGGTGCCGTCTTCTAGAAAAAGCTCCATAAAACAAAGCGGAGAGAATATTGCACAGGCTTCTTCTCTAATGCCGGCTGTGCCAAAAATGGATAAATTTTGTTGTGGTGCGCTCACAAATCTCAGCAAATAGGCTGAGAAACATTCGAGGCACCGGGCCACGTGTTCCTTCTTTGTCTCGCTTCTTCCAGTGGCCTCAGGTGGGAACGGGAAGCCCAAGAGAGCTCTGGTTAAATCATCTCTTCCAGTTTTCATAGAATCATAGAACGATTTGGGGTGGAAGGGACCGTAAAGATCATCGAGTTCCAACCCCCCTGCCATGGACAAGGACATCTCCCACTAGAGCAGGTTGCTCAAAGCCCCATCCAACCTGGTCTTGAATGAAGATGAATCGTCCACAGCTTCCCTAGGAATGGTCTCACCACTTTCTGCATAAAAAATTTTGTCCATCTCTCCAGTCTAAATCTCTCCTCTTTGAGTTTCAAACCATCCCCTCCTTGTCCTGCCCCAACAGGTCCTGCTCCAATATCTCTCCCCATCTTTCTGCCAGGCCCCTTGAAGCCCTGAAAGGCGCCCAGAAGGTCTCTCTGGAGCCTTCTCTTCTCCAGGCTGCCCAAGCCCAACTCTCCCAGCCTGGCCTCCCAGCAGAGGGTTTCAGCCCTCCCAGCATTGTTGGGGCTCCTCTGGCCCTGCTCCAACAGGTCCACGTCCTCCTTGTGTTGGGGGCTCCAGAGCTGGACCCAGCACTTTTAATGCAGCTTGAGGTCTTTCCTTTGTTCTCTCTTAAATCCGATTCTCTGGCAAACTCCGCTGAAGCAGAAGTAAGGACTTCACCAAACCATCCTTGAAGCTCTTTTGGGCTGGAGAAATAGTTTTGAAGGAACTGCAGTGAGGATTGAGGTTCCCTACCTATAAAGAAAATGGTAGTAAAGTGTCTTTATTAATAAGTAAGTGGGTTTGGCAGCGTTGAAATCAGACGACTAAAGAGTAAATTGTCACCAAGCCTAGAGCAACGCAAGGAATTCCAAGGGCCTGGTGAAATCCTGCTCTCCTGCTGTCATCCAAGGTGGGAAACATCACATGAAGAGCCTTGGAGCTGGAATTTCTTCTCTCCAGGGTGATTCATAGACTTCCTTCCCAAATTCTGGCTGGGAGGTGGGAGGACGACGCAGTCCAGTGGTGGAGATGCCAACGACAGCCAGATAATATCGAATTGTTCCTTTCCCTCCCCCTCCTTTTCCCTTTGAGTTGGTTCTTTCCATTCCGAGATTTTCATTGTGATTAGTGAACTGTTTCTATAAAGCCGCAATGCCTCTCTGGTGGGACATCTTATTTTGGGTTTAATCAGCTTTTTTTTGATTCAAACTTTTGAAAAGAAGGTTTTTCTGAATGTCTGTCTGACGGTTTCAGAGTCAATTTTCATGTCCTTCCCCTTTGCTAACTTCATATTCTGAATTTAAAGGAGCTGTGAGTGTCATATCCTTGATTTATTCCGTTAACCTCTAGCTTCATAAATCTTTATTATTTCTCTTGTTGTCCGATTTTTCGGTATTAAATGGTTTTATATGTCCCCCTGAGGGTTTCTGAGGAAAACGGTGTGTCTTTATAATTTCCTGTTGCAAGCGAAGGCTGTAAAAACCCGAGTCCCTTAATTTTCCCAGCTTTTGCCAAATGCCTTTATTTATTTGACTAAACCCCTCTAGTATTTTATGGTGGTGAATCCTCTTGAATTTCCATTGTCTCTTTATACACAGGAATAAATATAATCCTCTTTTCGGAATGACGCTAGTGACTTCACCGCTTAATTTTTCCAGAAAAGACTCAGGTAGGACAGAAAGACCATCCAACAAATTTTTTTTTCTGGGATTTTTGTGGCCCTCATCAGTATCCAATACAAACAATACCCCCTGCAGTAAGGTTCTGTAAATCTGCTCAAAAAAATATTTGCTCCTTGGGCTTCTTTTTAACACCCTGGGCAGGATTCTTGGTGGTCACTGGTGGTGGTGGAACTGGGAGGGCGGCGGCTGGGGATTTATTCTCTAGACCTGAAGGTTTTAAAAGCATACCATTGTATTATTTCCTACTAAACAGACTATTTTTTTTTTTTTTCACCTTCCAAAGTGTATACAACCTCAGCTGGAAGCTTTTCATGGCTTTACTTCCCTAAAGCTTCTTCTGTAACTGCTGCCACATAATGCCGAGGGAGGACGGCGGCTGGAGCCCATTAGCTGTGCTTGATCACCTCTCCAAAGGGATCAAATCCTGCTTTTTTTTCGACAAGCCGAGTCCCCCTTTGTCATGAGACTGCCTCTGAGAAGTCGTAGTCTCGCAGGGGACAAAGCAGGAGAGTATAAATAGAGCATTTCAGGTAAAAATCAAAACCGCCTGGTTACAGCTACAATTTTCCACTCTTTTCAGAAATAGAAAAAGCCTAAAACCTATTGTATTTTGCCTCAGATTGTTTCCTTTTTTTTTTTTTCTGAGAAGTCTACCTTTAGCCATATATTACTTTCAATAGTGCTTTTTGTGAAGATGTCTGTCCTGCTCGCTGAAGCTTTTCTTCTTTTTTTCCCCAACCTGACATTCAGGTGTGTATGGATTTATCTTTTTTTTTTTTTTTTTTCTTGGGTTTGGTTATCGCTCGTTAATCAGCAGTTCAGAGCCAACAGCTTGTTTCTCTCGTGCGGAGTAAATGCCCTGAGCGGTGATTCGTATCTTCAGCTGGGGAACTATCTCCAGAGGAATAAACAAGAATTTTGCCCTTGTTGAGATCACAGAGAAGGGGTTTTTTTCAGGTTTTAAGCTTATGCCAGAGGTACTTATTTAAATATCACAAAAGACTTAACTTTGCCTGTTTGTGGCACCTTAGTTCCTGAGAATCCTGCTTCTCACAGTACAGAATTGCCTTTTCCTCTCTCATTTTCACCCTGAGCAAGAAATCACATCATGCACATTACCTCTGCTTTCTCTTGGTGGTTCTTTTACTTTTACGGAGCCCTCCCGAAGGAGTTTGGCCGTAGCGCGAAACTTCTTCCGTTTCTTTTTTAAGATGAACGCAGCGTTACTTAAACCCGACTTGCAGCGCGACGCTTGATGTAGAGATCAGCGTGGAGTGGGTTTTAAAAGGCTGCCATTGAATTTTAATTCGATGATATAATAAATCCATCACCGCGCGCGCACAAAGACTCGCAACGTAAGTGCGGCAGAATTTGATTAATCTGGTCGGATGAGTCTCGGAGGGTTTCAAATTTTGTGAAGTCTCTTGACTTAATTCAGTAAAACTGCCAAAGTGCTCGGGGCTGAGTAAGTTTCTACCAAATGAGATCTTAGTCTTTTTTTTTTTTTTTTTTTAGGTTTTCCAAAAAACTTTCTGATTTAAATCAAACTGGGAATGATAGTTGATTTTTTTAGTTGTTTTTTTTTTATCTTAGCAAAGGGCAGAACCATGCTCAGTAAGTCTGTTCGTATGGATTCCCTTTCTACAGCATCGTTGGTGTGTTCAGTGTCCTCGACAGCTCTCAAGCTCAGGCCCTGAAACCACAGCAGGACATCACCAACCCATTAGGGAGCTTTCCCCGTGGATTTGTTTGCGAGTTCAGAGAGGAAACAGAGCTCGCAATAACAAGAGAAGCACAAGATGGGAAAGGATTGTAAAAGCAGGAGGCGGCTCGAGGGATCCATCAAGGTAAAATGGAAACGGGGCGGGGAAGAACCTTTTCCACCCACACGATGCACTTTGCAGGCTGCCCAACAAGCTCTTTACAAAAGCGAGCGGTAATTTCGGGTTGCATTCTCTCCGCAGCCCCGAGTGACTGTCAAAGTCGAAAGATGCCATAACAGCCTCTGACAAACAAGCCCCAGGTAAGCTATTTCAAGCCAAACTCGCTAATAACTCTTGGCTGATTCATGTTTCCTCTTTAGTTTTTCATTAGCCTTTGCCCTTTTCCCCATCTCTCTTCTCCCACCGTTTGGTTGGTTGGGTTTTTTTTTTAAAATTCATCCTTTTCTCCTCCAACAACTTTGCTCAACGTCCAGCCTTCCCCTAATAGAACTGATTGCAACGAGGACAAGATCCTTCAAACCCTTTTTTTGCTTCTAAGAATTAAAAATTAAGCCACAAACATTAATTTTTTTTTTTTTCTCCCCCTACTCCTGTGGGCGTTCTTTCGCTGCTAGCAGATATTTGATGGTACACTTGCTGCGCAGTAGTCACCACTAAAAAATCCTTTACACCGGCATCTAAAACTTCTCAGGTCAGGAGGAGGAAATAATGGCAGCCTCGTGCCTTCCGCGGTGGTGTAACTCGTGGCGAGCGGCGACGTTTTAACGGCAGACGCCGTAATTCCAGGCAGAACAAAAACGAGACTAGGACGGGTCTACGGCTCTCGTTTAATGAGGTCATGAATTTTTCGGGCTCGGGAATGTTTGATTAGTGATTTCACTTTCAAGGAAAATAAAGGAGCTTTAGACTTTGACTAATATCTACCAAGAAAAAAAAAAAAAAGAGGAAACAACAGCAGAATTTATTAGCGGGTAGGACTAATTATTAATTACTACTTTTTAATAATTGGTGCCTCCCCAAGCAGTGTTTGAAGATCTGATATCCAAGCCTGATCTAATTTAGGCTTTCAGTTTAAAGGTGGCCACAAGGAAGAGAAGAGGAGACAAGATATGAAAACAATAGTTACATAACTACCCGTAGCGCTGTTGCAATCAGCTCGAACACATTCCTAATGTAGACTTAAAAAAAACCCTTTTATTAAAAATAATCAGTTTAATCAGTTGTCGTGGTTTTAAACAACAACAACAACGAAAAAAAAGATTATTTTTTTGAGGAATTTGAAATAGCAAAATTCAGGGGTTTTTTATTTATTTATTTTAGTTGTTTGGGGTGTTTTTTTGGTTTTTTTTGTCTTTTTTCCCCCCTATGAATGGTTTCACTGTAGGAGATAACACCGATATCAAAGCATCAGATACTGGAAGGCCACTGCTCTTGACTTCCATCAAAGGCTCCCCTCAAAATCTGTGCCCTCTCGCGACGAGCGTTACATAAGTTTTGCTTCTTGTTTGCCAAGAAATAGCAACGACCGAGGTACTTAGCTAATTAGACATTTCTGTCTTCTGCTTTTGACATTTCCATCAACTCGGAATTTTTTTGCAGGCTCGATTACTGAAAGAATTTTAAATGAATCCTGTAGTGATCAAGCGTCGAAGCTGAATACTAATGTGCTTCAAACTGGGTTAGTGCTGTGATGAATTTAACATATCTAGTTTTAAAGTGGACTAATTAACAATTAAGAGTCTTGAGCAGAACTTATTTTTATCTATATTAAAAAAATATAAAAATAAATTTATGTATATATATCCCCTAATCTCCCACCTCCCCAGTTTCGCAGAGGCAAAATTCTCAGCCTGCTGCTTGACAATTTTCCACCTTCCCCGACGATCAGATATTTTCTGCTTTTCAGGCATCCCCTGGGATGTCCAGATCCTTCTATACTCCCTTTTCCCAATACACGTGTCTCCTAAATGGTGGATAATAGAGAATAAGAGCATTTAAACAACCAGGTGATCGTAAAAGGTGGTTTCTGGTCGCATCCAGAACATGACCGAGGTACCAGCTGGATATTCAACCCCCGGATTTGGATCCTTGTGGCTGTCACGTCATCGTGAAAATATCCACGCTCACCTCCACTGGGTCTTACCCTTTTTCTTCACATTTACAGGGTAATAAGCATTTTTTTTTCCTTTTTTTTTCCACCTCCTTCAGTTCAAATAGAGCAGGAAGGGATAGGAGAGATATTCCCTTTGGGCTACAACATCCCTGACAGGTGAAAATTGCCGCATCCCGACGGGGATTAGCACAGCATTAACTGACTTGTCAAATACAAATGTCAGGTTAATTTTGTCCTTACTTTCGTATTCCAAAAAAAAAAAAAATAAAAAAATTCAGCTTTTACTCTAAGATGACTAGAAAGGTTTCTACCTGCATATTTTAATTACCGTGGAAGCGGAGCCGTCTGCCTGTAAATCCTGGAGTGTATTTGTGCGTCTAAGAGACTTTTAAACAAACATCTGCTCTTCATCGTTTTTATTTACAGACTTTAAGGCTTGAAAGGACCACAGGGATCAGTTCCTGGCCTAACTCTTTAGGAAGCACAGGCCAAAGAACTCCACTGAAGAATCTTCTCATCAAGTAGATAGAACGATCCGAACGTTGTAGCATTTTATTTGCACACTGATTACAACGGCCTGGAAATTAATGCTGAGGGAAGAGGTAATGTATCTCTATTGTCCAAGCTAAGAAAAATAGCGAGGGATAAGAAGTCCCCATCAACACTGAGCTAAAAAATAAGCAGAGTTGACCACCCTGTGAGCTTTTTGTTTCAGTACGAAGAGGTTAAGATTTAATTTGTGACAGGGGTAAAGAAATGTAGTTTAAATAAAAAGTGCGATGTTTCCTAAACCCATCCAAAAAAAAAAACAACCCTAAAAAAAACCCAGGAAAAAGCAGGAAGTGATTTATCATGAAAAAAACCCCTTCCTGCCACTTGGGCTCTAGTCCTCTGGTCCACGCTCATCCCCTTCCGTTGACAGGAGACCCCTGTGACTTGTCTTCGAGCCATCTGCCCAGAACTGGGTTGCGATTTTTATTTCCAGTTGTGGAGTTATAATCCAATCAAACACCTCCTGGTGCAGCTCCTGAAAGGCCTTTAGAGAAGTTGGGAAACAGCACCAGCAAGAAACTTCTGGAAGTTTTCTACCTCAGCAGTGGATTTAGTCCCCTGAATGATTTACTCTCAAAGAAGAGTGTTGCTCAGCAAAATTTGCTGAGGGACATTCGTTACAATTAATCATTTCTAATCAAAACAGGTTGTCTTCCAGGGGGAGGAATCGATGCCGTCGATAGTGCTCGGGCACTACTACAGAAGGTGCTCAGTGCTTCCCAGGAGCGGCTCAGCATCGTGAAGGATGGGACCCACCAACCCCCGACAGCACAGATCACTTCTTGAGAAATTGAGTTATAAGCAAAATAATCGGCAAAGGTTTTCAAAACTGATTTTTTTTTTTTTCCCCCGCCCTTGTTTCCTGAATAGCCTTAAAATAATGGAATATTTTAATCTTTAAGGTTGGCAGGGCTGATGCTCCCAAGGATAAATTTCCCAGGTCCAGCAGGTGTAGATGGGTGTTGAAGGAGCAGGGGCTATAGGTCGTTCCTCTCGTACACACTCAGCCAAGCAAAGACTAGATGGACGTTATTTTGAGCCAACCAACCCCAAAAGAGACACAATCATATTCTATTTCCTCCAAATTCCCTTCCATACGGCTTTTGTAGGATCTAGTTTTGCTGCAAATGACCTCACTCGGATTTTTATGTGGCAATATTCTTTTACAAAGCCTAGATTTTCACGACGTGGTTATTTATGGGCGTGTATATAAAGCCCATACAAATACTATATATGTGTCATATAGATCATAGAATATTTGGGGCTGGAAGGGACCTTTAAAGGTTATATGTAAATCTCTCTCTCTAACGTATATAATCCAAAGCTTTAAGGGTGATAAACCCCATTTAATTTACTATTTTAGTAGAGTTATTTCAGGAGCGAAAGGGAAGCTTTTAAAATATCAGGAGAAAAGAAATAAAGGGAAATGGGGAGAAAACATGAACTTGGGTAAACTCTGAATATATTCTTCTGGATATTGAGACTCATTCCAAGGAAAGCAAGGAGCTTCTGAGCCTTCTGCAGACGGAAGGGCTGCTGTTGGTCGGTGGAACGTGCAGCTGGGTACGCGCCACAAGGAGGTGGACCTTTCGTAGCTGTTAAGAAGCGGAGAAGTGTCAGAAGTTCTGGGTTTCTTCTCATCAGGTTTGTAAAGCAACACTCAGGTGGGGAAGGGAAGGGGAGGAATTCCCCAAGAACCTGCTGGTGGTAGCTTGGTTTTTCTAGACTAGGGGAAAAGGGTTTGGACGTGCTCATCAACGGAGGGAAGGAAAGCAACTGAGGTGCAGGAGGCAACTTGCTGCGTTTACAGTTGGTTGATTGCTTCTCTTTTGCAGAGGTCAAGAAGAGAGCCAGGTCCTAGGGTAAATTTTGACTCCTTCATAAAAATCCCTCTAAAATCTTTAGCAAAAATTGAACATTTCTCTTGGGAAAAGAGAAATGAGAGTATCTCGTCATCAGCTGATGCGAAAAGAGGCATTTTCCTCTTTCATTCCAAATGTGGTTGATTCTGATTTGGCTCAGATCTATGTAACATCACCTTTTTCCGTCCCTCGTGGGTATTATCTCTGTCTCCTCTTCAGTTATCTTCCACGTCCAATCTCTTGGCAGCAGAGACTTTTCAGCTCTCGACCCACTCAAGTGCATCAAGAAGCTCAGCTGTTTGTTCAGAGACAGGCCAAGGGCAGAGCCTGGAGGACCCAGTGGGAACATCACGCTCTGGAGCTCCCCCGAGGGACTGGAGCAAGAGCAATAATGTTGAGTCACACCAAAAANNNNTTTGGACACAACAAAAAAAAAAAAAAAAAAGTAATTATTCTGGATTCTTATGAATTGATTATCATATTCAATCATCATTATGATCCAATTATAGTTCTTATCAATGTTTAATGGGAGGTCTAGAGCTTTCCAAATAGAAGAGTTTGGGTTTCAGCCTAAACCAACAACAACAAGAAGTCAGTGTTTGAGATTCTTGCAAAAAAAAAAATGCTCTTTCCCTATCGAAGGGAAGCGCTGTTCCCGACAAATTAATTTTAATTAATAAATCAGTGCGGTTTCAACGAAGTGATTCTACCAATCTAAGCAATTAATTATACAAGCACATTGCAAGAATGTGAGAACTGTACTTTCCTCTCTTATCTAGCGACATCTCTGCGTATGATCAAGAGATTTGTCATTTCTTTTTCCGTTTAACTAGCTCGGTACATCAATTAATGTATTTTAACTTTGTTCTATCTTTTTTTATATCTAAAAACAGGAGCTGTGTCATGTTAACCCACTAACCCATCCCTGCCAAGGCACCACTGAGCCCTATCCCTCAGCACCACAGCTCCACGCCTTGGAAACCCCTCCAGGGATCCTGGGGACTCCAGCCCTGCCCTGGGCAGCCTGGGACAGCCCTTCCCAACCCTTTCCATGGAGACATTTCTCCTCAGCTCCAACTTAAATCTCCCCTGGGGCAACTTGAAGCTGCTTCCTCTTGCCTACTGCTTGTTCCTGGGGAGAAGAGCCCGACCTCACGTGGCTCCAACCTCATTTCAGGCAGTTTTTGAGTGAGAAGGTCTTTCCTGAGCCTCCTTTTCTCCAGGCTCAGGGCATCAGATGCATTTCTGCACTGCTAGAAAAAGAAGAGCATTTTTTTTCTTTTTATCAATTTAGTTTTCTTTCTCCTAGCATCTTTTGGCCCAAGATAGTTTTATCTTTAGTTTTCCTTTAGCAAGACAATTTCAAACCAGTCATTTCCACGACGCTGTTTGGTTTTGGAATCCCCGACTGAAGGACGCACCGGAGTTTAACATTTGTCAGAGTCTGAAACGGTGACTGCAGATGTGGACTTCTTAGAATAATAATAATAGAGGGCTCCGGCGCTTGTGATAATAATCAGTTCATTACGAGCTGTTATCAGAACTGGTTACTGTTATCATTATTAATATCATCCCCCTTTTCCCATCCCTGTGTGCAGCCCAATATTCTCGCCTGTCACTCAGGCCTCTAAGCTGGCATCCTCTTTGTGAGCTACAGCTCCTCACCCCCAGGATCTCTCTAAATCCTGTCAATTTTTTCCACGTAACAACCCCCAGCACCACATTCGAGCGATCTTCACCCCATATCTTGATTGCTGAAGGGCTCTGCCTTTACTCGGACCCGTCCTGAACAACATCACGAAGAATATTTTCCCTCTCCATCGTCCAATCCGTATCACAGATCCCTCTGGAGAGCAGGGAAGGGGGACTAGGTGGGTATTTCCCTATCTGTTGGTGGCCAGTCCAAATGACTCAGTTACTGAGGGTATGAATATCAAAGGAGGAGGAAATGATTTAAACTGATACTGGAGTAAGATCAAATGGGTGTAAATTAGTCATGAAAGACTCGAAAATGAGATGGTTTCTAACTACATGAGCTGTAGAGTTTGGGAACAAGCCTTCACATTTATTAGGGGGGAAAAATATTTTATGTTGGAGGTGATGGTGTTTATTGAGGTGATTGTACGAGAGTTTTGCTAGAGATGGACAATCAAGCTTGTCATCCGCAGTATTTGGCAGCAGATTCACTGGCACCTTTATTTGGCGTTGGTTGGTTGTGCATCATTCCGGTTCTATTAATCGTACGCTGCAGGGTTCGATCTGGTCTCCTGTAGAAGCTGGACTGAACCTATTTCCATGCTCACATCTTGCTTGACCTGCGAAATGAGGAGGAGGAGAAGGATTTAGTGGGGAGTAGCCTGACCTAAAGGTAGAAGGTACGTCAGGGTGCACCACGGCTCCTCGTGGTGTTTATATCCCTGGTATTAATATGGTTGTGGTGATTTATTTCCTTGTTTAAGATGAAACCTTAAATTGTTCCATCAGGTCAGGAAAGCATGGTTTGGAAATCCTATGTAGGTTTTTCAGCCATCTGCTGATACATGGGGAATGGTCCACGCCCAAGACTCATTCTGGATGTCTTGTTCCATAAGTTTCCTGCTACTCAAGGAAATAATTCTTGATTTACCAACTGTTTCCACTGATTTTTCTTTCTGTGGCAAGTTGCGACCTCGCCTGTTTGTGGAGTTCGGGTTTGTTTGTTTGTTTTTCTTCTTCTGTGGTTCATCTTCTGTTGTATATTATTGAGATAAATATTAGGGAGAAATTTTCAAGGTGAGGGTTGTCAATTACTGGAATAGGGACCAAAAGAGGTTACAAAATCTCCGTCCTTGGGCACACTCTAAACTGTTTTCCCTAAGCAATCCGATTTAACTTTCAAGTCGGCCTTGCTTGGAGTGGAGAATCCAACACCAGATGATCCTCAGGGGTCCTTTCGATCTAAAATATCCTGTGGAGCTGTGTAATATGTAAACTGTGGTGGGTGAAAATGTGTGACAAGGATGTATGATAAACACTCATGAGTTACCTGCCATTTGCTGGTAGTTGTGAAGTCCAGAACTCGCCAAGACAATGACCTCCTCATCCTACGTTCCTGTGTCCCTATCATTCCTGGAGGAGATTTCTCTGCAGAGTAGGTTGTCACGCCCAGCACCACGCAGAATATCCTTTCTCTTCATTAAACGCGCAAGCGAAACTTTTCAAAAGAGAGCAACGAGTATCAGATGGCAAATAAGATTCGTATAAGATGTATTTGAACTAATATTCTCAACGAGAAGAAAATTTTTCATGAATAGCAAATAAGTTCCTAATACTCATCGAGGAGATGGAGTTTTACGCTTCTGTTTGAGAAAATATTTGGACACTGAATTGAAAGTGATGCCTGAAGGTATCTTGGTTTTTTTTTGGAGAATTTTGATCCCTTCTGCCTCTTTACAGATAATATTTTGTAGGTCTTGGCCAGGCACTGAGGCTTCTCGGTGGATTTCTGCACGATGAGAAGTGGTGCACGGGATCAGAACCAGAATACATTTCTCTGGCTTAAAGAAGCTCAGATTTTTCCCTGAGGCTCCTGGATGCATTTCTTGGTTGCTCTGACTGAAGTGTGGGAATGAAGACAGGCTCTTAGCACTGAAGGAGATCGACTCTGACAACGTAACACGGGTTTGATTTCAACTTCCTGCCACCTATACCATTTTAGACAGAGACTTTCAGGCAATCTTAAAGTTAGGATCTTAAAACCCCCCAGAACTTCAGAATTTATGTCTATAATATTTTTTTTTTTTAAATCTCAGCTTAAAACATCATTTCTACAGCTGCCTTAAAATAGATCCTACGCCGTTCGTTAGATAAGTAAAAAGTAAAAGCGTTCATAGTTTCAGAACCACGGTTTTAATTTGGATTTATAAAAAGAGAGAACTTGGCAAAATTTCTTTTCCAACTTTCTGTCTCTGATTGTCTTTAGCGCATGAGAATATTGTGCTTCCTAATGATGCATGTTATCTGCTTTACTGTCCTAGACTTTAATTCTGGGGCAGCACTCGTATTTTCAACTTATTCAGCAGAAAAATTATCTTAACTGTAGAATCTTCTCAATCACGTTGCCGGAAGGTCACCTTCAGTAGTATTAAAGAGCTCTCTCCTTTTCTTGTTCAGCTCTTTGCTGAAATAACCAAGCCCCTCTTGTCCCTTCCTTAGAGAGGATCCATTGAGACAACATCGCTGTGAACTTCTTTTTATTGTCATCCTGATGAGAACACCGGACTCCTGGCAAAAAGCTCGTAGCGTCTTTCATTAACCGCTGTTATAAATTAAACTGGACGAGTGGATCTCGAAGAAATTCATCCTCACACCCTACTGCCTATGCTGCTTCCGAAAGCATTGATAGAAACACAGGGAAAGAAGCTCAAAGGTAACCTTGCTGCAGCTGGAAGTTGCTTTCGAAATGTTGTTTGAAGTCCAAAAATCAGAGTGTCACTACGAGAATATTAATATTAAGCAGCCTTAATTTTTTACATGATGGACAGCAACCAGAACCTTCTCTGACTCCCACCAGGACCCACAGCATGCCTTCATAAGGTGTTTTCATGGAAACAAGTTCCACTTCTCTGTTCCTCCACTCACCAAAGCCAGAGTTTGGTCTGTATTTCAAAAGCGTAATGAGGAAATACCAAATCAAGTTGAAGGGCTTCCTCCGGCCACCTTGGAATTCCTGATTTGGACCCTCACAGTTATTGGCATGAAAATTATTTCCTTGCTGTCAAAAGCCATAAATACAAATGAGGCCAGTTAGACCAGGACATCATAAATAACACTGAAATCTCTTACTGGTGACAGTGGTGTCCTGATGATTCACCGATCTCTTTATGGTTCTTCACTTTGGGTGTCCCATTTGTGCTAAATTAGATGAGTTCAGGGCCACTTGAGGGCATCGAGTGGAAATATGTCCTGGCAGGAAATGGGAGAGGTGTGAGGGGTATGGAATTGGTTAAGACGTGAATGGCGCCAACATTGTTCATTGTTTGAAAAAGTCTGGTGGCAGAAGCTGCAGTATCACCATTAGGAAACGAGGCCTCATTCTTCACATGGGTGCCATGTCCATGCTTTTGTGGACTGTGGCAGTAGAATACCAAATCCATCGTCCTCCGTCGTTACGGCTGTGCTCAGGAAGAGCAGAGAGGAAACACAGATCACAGACAATCCTTTTGCAATCAAATCGTGGACACGAGTCACGTATACCCATCAAAAACCTGGCTTGAATATGCCTGGAGGTGCCATGGAGATAAGTTTAGGGTGGTAGAACTTCTGGTGTCTCTGCTCAGCAGGCATTGTGTGTGGCTTCCTAACCAAATCATCCTTTCTGGAAAGCCTGAAGGCCCAGAATTTGTGCTGGATCCTAAGAATTTCCTAATTTTTTTTCTATTTAGATGCAGCCATTTACTTTCTTTCTCTCATTATTCAGATTCTTAGAGAAAAGAAGTGCAGGTGGACATGGATACAAACGGAAAACAAAGGGCCTTAAGTGAGAAGGCAGCCTCTAACCCCACAGAAATTTTCCTCGCACAGATAATCGCTTGCATAAGTAGGCACAGAGCAATCAATCCTGAAAAACCTCAGTGCCAGGACCATCAGACCACAGGAAGCTTTTGCCACCTAAACACAAAAGGAGCCGAAGCCCTTCAGCTAGATTTGGGAAATCTCTGCACATAAATTAAGGAGAAGTAGGAAAAGGGATCCCTTTTGTTAGACCAAGGAGCACGGGATGCTCTTCAACCTCCCCCCATCCCCACGCTATGCACATTTAAAATGTCTAAATTATATACAGTGAGCTCCACACGGATGTATAAGCCTCAGGCTTTACAAGTTCTGCCCTCAAGCCTCCCAGCTCCCTTGGAGATAGTCGAGGAAAGTGATGAACTTTGTACAGAAGAAGGGTCTTGACTTAGGGACCACCTAAGCAAGTTGTATCTGTTAAGAGGCCACTGGACCGGATGGGATGCTCTTGAAGGCACCAAAAGAGCTGGTTAATAAAGCTGTTAAGCTTCTGTCTGTTATTTTGGAAGCTACGTGGTGACTGGGAGATGTTCCTGGCTGGAAAAAGACAAAAATCAAACCTATCTTCAAGAAGGGCAAGAAGAACAGGCCCTGGAACAGGCAGTTGGTGGAGTCCCCATCCCTGGAGAGGTTTCAAAGCCGTGGAGATGTGGTGCTGAGGGACACAGTTTAGTGGTGCCCTGGCTTTCTCAGCTAAGCCATGACCGTCAGTTTGGTTACGTTTAGAAGAAAAAGGACTAACTAGATCGGGCTGTCTATGGCTATGACCCTCAGGCTCCTGGTTGACTTCTTGCAATGTACTTTCCCTGAGCCTAAATTCCCCTTGTGACTCAAGCTTTGAGGTCCTACAGTCTCTAAAGGATCGTATTGACCTCCCTCGAATAATAAAGCATTGCAATCAAGCTAATGTAAGCCAGACCGACTCATCAAAAATTCCTGCAGATTAAAAAAAAAATAAAAAATATATTAATCAGCTATATTAAGCTCGGATGCGGATGCTCTGATTTGCTTCCCTGTAGTAGCCACTTGGGTGCTCAGCCACTTGCAGGAATTCTGCCGAAGCCTGCAGAGGAACTAAGCCACCTTCCAGCTCAACGTCTGGTTGTGGTGGAGGGCAAGAAGGAATACACCAGATACCTCTGAAGATAAGCTAACAGATCTCTGCAGATGGCAAAAGGTTCTTAGGGATGAGGACAATATTCGTTAGGAAAGCATTTTCAGTGCTGAGAAAACCAAAGACTCCCTATGGAAAGCGATTTGTGCCGCCACAAAGGCCACGAAGAAAATGATGGTGGCAATGAGGAAGGTGAGCAACAAAACACCCACACCAAGTTCAGGGATGAAATCAGAAAAAAAAAGAGAGTGTCTATAAATATAGGATCTCAGCCTGGTAGCGGTTGGAAAGGTTCCCTGGAGATCCCACTCCAGCAGGTGCCAACCATGAGATGGAGCCGTTTCCCGTCGATTTACCACGGGAAAGGTCTCTCCGTGACACTGCGACGGAATAGACACCTGGGGAATGTCCAGAAAAAGTAATAATTTAACTTTCTCCAGATGCAAACTTATTTAATTTAGAAAAGTTTTAAGCATTTTTATTGTCATTATATTATCCCAACTGACCTTTCCAGCCCTAAGGATTAATCTCAAATGTATTTATATAGCTGTTACTGAAGAAAGAATATTTAATTTGAAACTCTCTTTCGCACTAGCAAGAGGAATTCATTGCTGGGCTCTATCTTTGTGCCTAATCAACTCCTTTCAACACAGAATCTTATTAGCAAATCCCTCGAGGAGCAGTTCTTGTTTGCGTTGGAAAGCAAAATAAAGTTCCTTCAGTGATAATGGGTTAGTTACGTGCCACGTTTTATGAAGGGCATTATCTCTAATATGTGTTATTTGTGAAAAAAAAAAAAAAAAAAGACTGGAATATTCCTTTATTTTGATAGGGGAAAATGAGTTCTGGAACGCGATGAAGATTTGGGGTTCCTCTGTTGATCGGACCCTGTTCCAAATTCTCTGAGCTAAGCAGAAAAAAAAATAAAATCTGTCGAGTTTGATGAGGAAATAAAATGCTCATAGCTTGATGAATATCTAAATGAACGAAACCAGCTCAAAATCCGTGTAGTTTAGACAAGAGGCCACGTAGAAAAAACAATTTTTTGGGTTTGCTCTTTGCTCCAATATGAGATCCAGATTTTTTTATTTTTTTTTTGTCACACCTCTATCATTCCTGACTCATAGTTGAGCTGTTCTAAAAGCTTCTTCTACCATCTCCCTGGGAAATCTCTTTGAGTACTTTAAAGGCACCTACACAGCATTTCACGCTCTATCCATTTTGCAGACTCCTGAAAATCCGGAGGAAAGCGAATTCTCTCACTTTATGCCAAGAAGTAACCATAAAATTTTCTCCTCCGCTCCTCATTGCTCAATCAAGATCGATGGGGACACAATCTACTAACTGTGGGCAGAGGGGAAACCCGTGGAATTTACGTTTCACCCGTTAGCAGAAAGGGGGAAAGCTAGGAAACGAACTATTCTGCCACCCTACCCTTCTCCACATTTATCAGGGAGCTATGAAAGATCTGCTCCGCTTTGGACTTCTTACTATAGTAAGGCAATTACTTTTGTCAAGAAATATACCACTTAACCTGATTCAGAGGAAAAAAATGGGCAAGGATTCTTAATAATTAATAAAATGACACGCTTTTTTTTTAAAAAAAAAGGAGTCATCGACTTCATTAGACTGAAGTTGGCATTCACGGTCGCTTTACCTTCAGAATGAGAATTTCTGGAGCTCTTTCTGGGATGGGCAGAGAGGGAGGACGTGAGTTTGTTTGGATGACAAATGCTGAAAGTCGGGTGAAAAACCGAGCAGGCGCTTTGCCCGCTGACGGAGGGCTTATCCGGCCAATGAACGTGAGATTGCAGAAGCTAAGTCCACCTCATGAAACCCAGGGCTTCAGATTCTTGTGTGCTTAGGATGATTTATGCTAAATTCAGGAGCCTGACCCCACCCCTTACCTTACACAGCGTGTGACTACACCGAGCTCTGCATCCCTTGCTCACAAGCAGGTAAAATTCTTGCTGGTATCGACTAAAATTTTGCCGAATAATATCACATTTGATGGACACAGAGCAGATAAACATTAGCTACAGAGGCTGTTCTGTCATATCTTGCATTGATTTTTTTTTTTTTTTTTTTCCACCTGATCTCTTCAAGGCAGCCCATCCGTGAACTAAGATTCGAGAGCCGAAAGACATTTTCAGCTGTCAGCTTTTAGCTGGGCTCGGTGCAGACGTTGCTCCCACTCTCAATTATGCCCTCATCTAGAAGACCTATGAAGCAGGTGGTTATGACCTTTGAAAATAATCCTTTTAGAGAGGCTTGGGAAAATGGAATACGGGGTCGAAGTCGCTTGACCTGATTTCATCAGCAAATGCTGATTCACTGAAATGAGAACAATTTGCAGAAAAAGCAGAAGTTTTGATGGAATTTTCACCACTTCGCAGGCAGGGCCTTGTAGGAAATGGCGGCTTTTACACCACCTCGCCTGACTCCTTGGAGATAATCCTGTTACTCCAAGACATTGGAGGCAACTTCTTCCTCCTAGTTACAATGGCAGTAGGTACATCAAGGCTCTCTGATCCCTCCCTGCATCTAATGGATCTTTGCCATGGAAGAACTCCAGTTCCAGCCGGAAAACCCACCCCCCTGTAGTGGGTTGAGGTCTAGTTCCACCTCACCTGGCTTCCAGCATGGTGAGGAAGCTCGGAGCTGGGACTACAGCTCTCCTTATCTATACACCAACATTTTTCAGGGGCAGGCACTTCCAAGGAGCAACCCAGGCCAGTTGAGGTCTGAATGTGGGGGCATCGGGTCTCTCCATTTATTGTACCACGAGACCAGGCTCTGAAACAAGGGGCAGCTTTAGGTACCTGCACTGAGGTGGCATGAAGTGAGAGAAAATGAACTTCGATGAGAACTGCCCCTTGGAAAGATCTCTTTAAGGACAGCTTTGGTAACAGCTTCCTTGGCTCCCATCTGATTCTTTTAGCACTTTCTATGTGAAGCCTCACGCAGAATTCTTCTAATAAATGGCTTGTGACTCGTGTGACTTTTCATATCAATATATTACCGGGGACTATCTTAATGATACTTCATAAGCAATGAGAGATTTACCACATCAAGTTGGCCGTAGACTTCAGCGCAACGCGCTCCAGCTCAACTAACCGGCGGCACCGGACACAAGTTGCTACAGAACGTACGAGGAACCTTAAATTTATTTGGATACCTCCAAGGGAAGCTGAACCCTGCGATGATTAAAGGACAATAAACCAGCAATTACTGTGTGTGCCGCTCTTTGGAGACTGGGGTGGGGAAAGTCTTGGCTGGAAGATCGTTGAAAAGAGAAGTAGATCAGTTGCTAAGTAGTTGCCAAGATCAGAGCCTGAAATCAAACCCCTTTCAATGTTAAGGGAGGGAAATGAAGCATTGTAATTATTTTTACAATACTTTTTGTGTCGGGCTTGCCCTTGCCACTTAGTTACTGAAAAAGGGGATGAAAGGAAAAAATCTGCCCCCTGCCTCCTATGTGGCAGGAAAAAGTCCTTCAAAACCGGATTTTCACCATGTGCCCCTGGACTGAATGGGCCCTCCAAGGGGTGCATGGAGCCACCGAGGTGGTAACACACGTGTCTTCCGTCCCAAACCCGGTGATGTGACCCTTCCCTTGGCTTTTCAGTGCATGTTTAACGAGCTGTCCGAGCTGCGCTTTCCCCCTTCTCCTCTCCAAGAGGACACGAAGGTTGTGAAAGAGCGGAACGTGAATAGTCAGCTAATCAAATCAGCCAACGCTGAAAAGGTCAAAGCCGTTGCCGGAGACTGTTGACTTTCACAAGCTGTCACAGAAGGGAACCGTGGCGTTTGAACACTGTGCGGAGAATCCAACCCAAATCTGAAAGGGAAATATGAATTTTGCCTCTACTCTGGGTGCTGAACCAGCAGGAGGACCTGCTTCGTCAGCAGACATGAGAAAAGCTCCACCACTTTGTTGACAAGTAAATCTTGGGGAAAGATGGGGACGGACTTTGGAGCAGGGCCTGATGGGACAGGACAAGGGGGGATGGTTTGAAACTGAAAAAGGGAGATTCAAACTGGAAAGAAGGGAGAAATCATTGCTGCTGAGGGTGGTGAGAGCCTGGCCCAGGTTGCCTCAAGAGCTGGTTGCTGCCCCATCCCTGGAACCATCCCAGGGGAGGCTGACTGGAGCTCTGAGCAACCTGCTCTAGTTGCAGATGTCCCTGCTCCCTGCAGGGGCAGGGTTGGACTAGATGACCTTGCAAAGTCCCTTCCCACACAAATCAGTCTGGGATTTCTGTTTTTTTTTTTCCCTTCTTGGCTTAATTTGTTTAATAACATTTAAGGTTTATTCAGTTCCAGTTATTTGTAATACTGCAAAAATGAGTTGTCTCAGGCTCCACGCAGTGTGGCTCTGCCCTCCTGGTCCAAAGGAGATGGCTGCAAGGACAAGGAGCACACAGAGGAACTGCAACGAGAGGCATGAAGACAACCAGGTTACTCAAAATCATAGACTCATTGTAAATCTGAGCATAAAATGATTTGCTTTCCCATTTGGCGTTTTTTCCAGACTACTATTTGGAGCACAAGGAGAAAACAGCTGCTCTTCATTTTCCCTCTTAGAGGGAAGCAGACAGAGAATAGGATGAAAATACATAAATAATTGTTGAATTTTATCAGATAAAGGTATCAAACGACATCCTCCTGTGGGTGTCATTCCCTCCTTTGTGCCTATAGCAGGAGATATGGAAGGACAAACTTGCTAAACCCTCCTCACCCCTGAGAAGTTAACCCTTGCAAATGTTTAGTTAGGCTAAACCAGTAGCTGAGTTAACTTTAAATAACTGGGCTGGGCCACAGCTGCTAGGGCTGGGCACTCAGACAGGCTGTTTATCTCGGAGGAGGCACCACCATGGGTAGTTTCTCTCGAGTAACTTACTAGGGGTCCTCTCCTGCAAGCTCCAGCTCAGGTTTGTTAATAAAACGGGACTGGAGATGCCAAGTATGTTGGTAAAAGGAGACTGGTGGTCGGAGATATATTGGTAAAATGGATCTGGAGATGCCAAGTATGTTGGTAAAAGGGGACTGGAGGTCCCAGGTACGGTCTGGAGATCCTAAATCCCTGAGGTTTCCCCCTGGCTTCTCCCAGGTGCTGGTTGTGCTGCTGTAGGAGCACGTTCTCCAGGAGGGCAGGCAGCAGGCAGGAGACTCCATGCGTGCTTTCCAAGGAAAGATGTGTGTGCTTTCTGTAAGAACACATGAATTTTGCTAAATTGGCTCCTTGGAACAGAGAAAACACTCCGCTGAAAGGCTGCGGGCTTTCGGGAGCGGCTTGTTTCTCTTCCTGATCACTCCCCTGGCCGTGTGTTGCTATAATATGTACCTTGCTGCTGGTGATAAAGCTTTCCAGTTAAAAGAAAAATCAAAAAGAAAAACAACGTTGTGTATCATTTTTTTTGTTCTCTGCGGCATTAATGTGAGTGTGAGAAAATAGCAGGGCTGGCTTTTGATTCGCCTACGCTAAAACGCTGGAAGAATTTCGGTGGCGTTTCTCTTTAATTGCTATTTTTCAACCTTGCTAAGGAAGAACCACGTGGTTTTAAAGAAAGCCTGGGGGGCATTTTCCCCGAGCTGGTGCGATCACGAAATCTCTGTCCCAGGCTCCCCCTTGTCTTCCACGTTTTCCGAAGCAGGAGTTTTTAACCCGACAGCGTGTGAATAATGCGGAGGCTCATCACAGCCCGTTAGCTCGCACTAAAATTTTTCCTCCGTCAACAGCTTTTGGACTCGGCTGCGGCTTGAATTTAAAGCAGCCCAGTGACTGTGCTCTTTGCTTTGCTGAGATGGTTTTACTAGTACCGCAGGATAAGGGGTAGGATCTTTCCAGGAGCTCTCGCCGTCGACTCGGCACAAGCAGGGTTGATTTGAAACTGAAAGAGCAGAGATTTAGATGGGAAAGAAGGAAGAAATTTTGCAGGCTGCGGGTGGTGAGAGCCTGACCCAGGTTGCCCCGAGAGGTGGTGGCTGCCTCATCCCTGGCCCCATCCCAGGGGGAGGTTGGATGGGGCTCGGAGCAACCTGCTCTGGTTGCAGATGTCCCTGCTCCCTGCAGGGTGGTGGGACTCGGTGACCTTGCAAAGTCCCTTCCCACCCAAACCAGTCTGCGATTCCTGTTTCTTTTTCCTTCTTGGACTAGATGACCTTGAAAGATCCCTTCCCACCCAAACCAGTCTATGGTTTCCCAGGCAATGCTCTTCTAGCCATCGTCATTTCCAGAGCCAGTTCCTGATGATGTGGGAGGGCAATGGGTTTTCCTGTAGAGCTGGACTGGGAAATGCTCCTAGGATTTAAAATAATTTAAAAAGCTCTCTTCAGCGAAACCTTATAAAACTGCCCCGTTCTGGGTTAGCAAGAGAGCATCTCTGCTTAGGAGGGGCTGCTACGTGGAAATAAAGACTTTATTTGATTTATCTCAGGGTGTGACCAGCCTGGTTCACAGAGGTCCTTCTTGCAGCCCGGGCTTGTTTCAAACCACTGCGCTCCAAATAATAACCACCAGTGGGGAATTGGTTCGTTCAGGGAGAAACAAGCTCCTTTCAGATTGAAGATGGTAAAAAAGCAACGCGCCGATAAACTGGAAAAAACCAACAAGCGCAGTTTATTGGAAGAGCCGTAAAAAAAAAAAAAAAAAAAAAAGGATGTTTTGATCTCGGAGAAAAGCGTGAAGGTGACCGTCGGCAAGAGCCTGGGGTGAGGAGCAGCCGAGTCCTGGCACAGGCTCTTTGCACGGCACTGAAATCCACGGCTCGCGCTTTTGCTTCTCTGCCACCCCCAGCTTGATCCTGCCCTGAAGGTCTGAGAGCGTTCAGCGAGGCTCTGGGGCCTCTAACGGCAGGAGACAACTTGCTCTCATGAGGGGGTTGAAGCGACAACTTCGCTCCCGAGGGCTACAGGGCGTAAGTGATGTCTTTGATCTGTTACCATGCAGGATACAGGAAAAAAAAAAAAAAAAAGGGTGGAAAAGCAATTTGATACACATGCCCTGGCATTCAAAAGAAAAAAGACACAAACCACCAAAACACTGCATTTTGGATTTATTCAAATAACCCAAAGCACCTGAAATAAATGTAAAGTCCCCCAAATTCACTTTGCATGATTAACGCCCTTGAATATTTGCGTGAAACTTTCCAAGAAACGAGAATCTTGAGTTTCCTGTTCGATAGCTTGTTGCTCGAGAAAAAAAAAAGATTGCTGAAATTGGATGTTACAGGTCATGGAATTGTATTTATATACCCATTTCATGCTTCAGAAAATCAGCTTCTTAAAATGTAATACTTGATTACAGGAAAACGCTGCCCGTCGAAATAAATAAATAAAGCGGCTGCTGGTCCCGCTCCTATCGGAGGGAGGAGGTGGCGGCTGAGATGAGCTCTGAGGAACATCATCCAAATGCCAGCTCCTCTAATGAAGTCGTTGTGCTCCCCCCTTTTTAAAAACAAATGGCAAGTCCTGTTTATCAGCAAATGAGTTCCCTGGCGTATAATGAGGCTCGGGAACGAGCAGCCGAAGCAGCCGGAGGATTTCCAAGTCTGTTTGTGCTGGATGGGATGATGCTGACGGAGGGATTTGGAGTTTGCTCTCGCTGCCACAAATGCAATAAACTTTTACGGTGGCTGGTTCCTGGGCTGAGCTTCTCGGGGTGGTGTCACGGATACTGAAGAGCTTGTATGGGCAGCAGGGCCAGGGCAGGGATTATCTCCCTGGACTGGGCACTGGGGAGGCCGCCCCTGGAATCCTGGGCTGTTTTGGGCTCCTCACTCCAAGAAGGAGCTGGAGGGGCTGGAGCTTGGCCAGAGAAGGGCAACGGAGCTGGGGAAGGGTGTGGAGCAGGAGTGTGGGGAGGAGCGGCTGAGGGAGCTGGGCTTGTTGAGCCTGGAGAAAAGGAGGCTCAGGGGAGACCTTCTGGTTCTCCACAACTCCCTGAAATTCAGGAGCTTGGAGTCAGGGCTCTTCTCTCATGTAACAAAGGAAAAATGTGGGTTTTTTTAAAAAAAAAAAGAGGAAAATGTTGTGGGGGATGTTTGGAGGGGGGAGGAAAGGGAGAAGGTGAGGAACAAACCCCTCCAACCTCGAAGTGACAAAGTTCAGGTGTCTTTCCCGCACTGGAAGCATTTTTTTTTAGGATATTTTTTTTCTCAAAAGGCTTCAGTTGGTTGGAAAGACAATATCTGGAGAGGATAAATTCAGTGAAGATGTCCAATATTAAATTTCTTAATGAACAGAGGGTTCTCAGCTCAGCTGTATCTCCACGGATGTCAAAAAAAGCTGTTTCCTGTATCGGAAGATTTATCCGCTGTTCTTTTCTGTGTAATGTATAAAAATTAACTGGAATCAATTTCTGATTTGTTATCCCAGTTTTTGTCAGACTCTAATCTCTTAAAAGTGAGGCAAAAAAAAATTACCAACATCATTATTGCTGCTACATGGGACATCTGTTTTTAAGTGACTTTTATGAGGGCTTTATAATTAAGCTTTATCAAGAAAAGCAAACAAATACCTAAGTTCCTATTAAAGTTAAACTCCCCTTTCACAGATTTTCTTTTCTTTTTTTTTTTTTTTTTTAATCTTCGATCGCTTTTCTTTGGTAGTCCTACAAGAAAAAGGAAACAAGTGAATACCCTGAAAGGAGTGTGGCCATCCTTCTCAAAAGAAAGATGAGCAGACATTGCAGTAGGGAAAGAGGCAACCGTTTTGTTGGACAATAATTATATCCCTTATCTTTAACAAATAACGTAAAAAAAAATATATTTACCAGCATAAACAGTTCCAAAAATGGAAAATTATGGGCATAGAGGACCCATTGGAGCATGTGGGCAAGGGATGGAATGAAGCAAAGACCGCGTAGGTGGGACCTGTGGGTGGGTTTTGAGAGGCAACGGGTCCTTCAGAGACAAGACTGAGCCAACCTGTTACCCAAGAGTTAATTTTCGAGCAGAGGTCCAAGCCTTGAAGAATTTTAATTTAGAGATGACAATAGGATGATTTAGAGGGAGAAGGTTGAAATGGGTGCTGCCAAGATGCCCTGCCTTCGTTCTGCGCGGGAGAGGGTTATCGGGTGTCGCCGTGCAGAGACGTGGAATTACTCAACCTTTGGACTCCACCTGAAAATTGCCTTTAATATCTCTTCCTGTACAATGGAGGGATTTTCTCCTTTCTTGTTGGTGAAATCACTAATCCTCATGGTCACTTTCTTATGATGAATACAAAATAAAATCTCCCCGTAACAGAGGAACGGAGCAGAGACTGGAGATGAACTTCACGCTCACACAGACAACAATAAAACGTCTCGCACGTGCGCCGCTGAAATCCTTCACCAAAAAAACCCCAAAGTCATTGTACAAAATCTGCTTCCTGGGGCCCAACCAGAAGAAAACCGTGTTAGCGGAGTGCGGTACAAACTCTCTCCTCCCAAATTAATTTCCCCTTAGATGTATTTTCAGAAGCAGCGTGGCCAAGGGCGATATTACCAAGAGCCTGAAGCAAAGCCAAGAGCTGTGACTCTACAAGGGTTGCTCCTGGATTAAAACCCCGGTGAGAATTCCGCATGCTGGAAAGGGTAGCGATGAAGGTAAAGCAAATCCCAGGAAAAGAGTCTGTGAATATGGGACTAACATCTTCATCTCCTGGCCTCCAATCCTGGCCCGGAAGCAGACAACTACGGGAAAGGTAGGACCAGGTTACTCTTGGGAGTGTTGTCACCTTTAACGTGATCTACAACGCGCTGCTACAAGCAAGATGAAACCTAAATCAACCGCCTGTCTGGTAATACAGCCCGCTGCTGGAGATAAGTGGAAGGGTGATGTGTTTGTCACAAGGAACATCCCATCAAAAACAGCTAGATTTCTCCCAAGCTGTGCCTCTCAATAAGTCGCGCTTTCCACGGCGTTGAAAAATGTAGTCAAGAAGATGGAAAAGGAGTGAATGCCGTGGGAGAAAAGCTGCAGGGTGAGCTTGCCAAGTGCTCCTGGTGAGCGGTGTTTGTCAGGATGACTGAGAGCCCTCGCAAATAACGACGACTCCGAGGGGGTGAAGTGAGCTTTTAGCAGCTTCGTAGGGAGGAAATCACTTTCCAAGAGAAGAAAAGGAGTGACTTTGGGCAGTAGAAGAAGATCTTGCGTCTGATGTTTCTAATTCTGTATTGTAGAAGATTAGGAAGAAGTTATTGAGTTGGTTTTTTTTTTTTCACTGCTAGCAACAAAAAGGTGAAAAGGAGAAAAAAGTTGATGGTTCCAGTGCTTTGTTTGCACATCAGGTCCAGGGCATTAGACTTTATTTCGGAAGGGCTGCAGAGAGCATGATTTTCAAGGGGTCAGGCAGGAGGCTAGGAGATAAAGGTGTCATTCAGACATCGGACCAGGACCTGAGAGACCTGGTCTAGTGGGAGGTGTCCCTGCCCATGGCAGGGGGTTTGGAACTATATGATCTTTACGGTCCCTTCCAACCTAAATCATTCCATGATTTCCCTTGGCTCCACCAAATCCCTTTTGAACCAAGCCAAATGAAGCAGAATACGTGGGCTATTTATTAACTGGACATTGGAGGTCTAAGATTGGGATCCAGCCTTGCTACCTTCAGCTTTACACTGAAGTTAAGATGTCTTTGGATGCCTCCAGAGGCATCTGATCTCCTCTGCTGGCTTGACAGGTAATTTAGGCACTTTAGCAGGACATTTACATGAGGCACTGAACTTTAGACTTACGAGTGATCAGGCAGGAAAACGGTAGGAACTTTTGAAGGGAAATCCTTCTTTGAAGGAAATCTTCCTGCTCTTCCCTACTTCCTGTCTTTGTTTTGCATCAAAAGAGACATTAGCTCAAATTTAAGTACTTGGCGAACAACAAACGCTGTACTTTTGTCCATCTTGCCTCTCAGAAGCTGCTTTTTTTCAACCTAGTACCTTTTCAGTGACCTTTGACTGGTGCAAGTGGCCAGTACTGGTGGGTTCAGTGCTGAGAGTCACACTTCTGTAAGAACAAATGAGGACCATGAGCATGGACAGCATAGTACAGAGAGAAACGTAAATATTGATGTTACTGGAGGAAGCATAAGAATGTTAGAAGAAAAAGGAGAACTTCTCTGGAAAGTAGAAAAGTGGTAGGATTCAGAAATAATTCAGAAAGCTATAAATTTTTGACTTGAGTCAAGCAAAAACTGACCCGATTAGGTTTTTTTTGTGCCTGGGCGCTTGTCACTCAGAGGTAGATGTGCACGATTTCCCCGCTTTCCTGCGCTGAGAGTGCTCCGAAAAAACCATCACCGTCCTTTTAAAATAAGGGTGAAAAATCACGCAGCCCTGAGTGGCTACATGTAGATCATCACACCAGAGCCCTGGGCCTTCTTGATTTCCACTGAATTATTTATTTCCCAACATGTCCTGCCTGAATTCTCACAGAAGAATCAATCCAATAAAGTTGTGCTTTATTTGGGAATGGTCTGATCTTCTGCATCGTTGGCTGCTCTTTGCTTTGCCCATCACCTCGGTCTATTTTAGCGGTTGGAGCTGGTGATCTTTGAGGTCTTTTCTGGTCTTAATGATTCTATGATGCCATTGATATTTGTAGCGCCTGCCCAAAAAGTGGCAAAAAAAGTGACGATATCATTACTTGGAAAATTAAATCATTAAAACCAATAAGCAATTAGTTCCGTGCTCTTTAAAGACCAGAAACTCGGATGAATCGTGGAATAATCATAGAATCGTTCTGGTTGGAAGAGACCTTCAAGACCATCAAGTTCTTGATGATAATCCATCATAATTCTTCATCATAGGCACAGGAAAAAGATGGTGCTGTCATAAAGAATTTATAATTTTGATAATCTAGCTACACATTGTACCATCAACCATTATTTTTTAAATTTGCATTATTTATTACTGAATAAAGAGCCGAGGCCAATAGGGGAGTCCTTCCATTTCTCCATTTTGGGAAGGTGACCAGAACCTGACACGTGCTGAATACTCAGCTAGAACTGGTGGAGCAGCAACGAAAATATTGTGCATCAAAGCGTCTGGGGTTGCAATTAGAAAGGGCAGAATCTTCCATCATTTGTGTAGCTGTTTTCTTCCTGAAAAGACGAGCATTTTGTTCCATCCAGAGTCAGCCACCACCGTGATCCCATCAAAACTCCAATATTACCTTGTAAGTCAATGCCTAGAGAATAAGAAAAGTTATTTACTGCATCTTTTTTTTTTTTTTTTATTGCCTTTTACGAACACCTGCAGGGTTCAACTTCAAACGCTTTGCTCGAGCCTTCAGGTTTTCTACAGGGCTGTAAAAATAATGTGCAAGGTTTCACTTCAAATCACCCCACTGATAAACTCTCCCTTCCTTGCAGACCACACTTAATAAATCAGCTCACCTAACCAGGGCTGTCCCGGCCCCGCTCCTATGGCTCTGCTGCTGTCGTGCACATCTTAGACTCAAAGGAAAGAAAGGTGGAGATGCTGTCTTTTTTCCAGCCTAGTCTGGAAAAAAACAAGGAAGGATGTATCAGAAACACTCTGTCGGCCTTCACTTTTTCTACATTTCTGTCAATGCTTCGGTGGCATTTCAAACTAAGTCACTTTGCTCTTTGTATCTCCTTGTCGTAACTGTCATCATCAGAGAGGTTTGAGTCAGCTCCTGCTTGTTAGAACTCTGAGATTTTCTTCCCAGCTCTAGTTCAAAATAGCCTGAGATTTCTGACTTCTTTGCAGAAGACACTCTTTGAATAGAGTTTTGCTGATGGGTAAGAAAGAGGAACGGGAGAGATTTGAGTAGAAGGTCGTTTGACAGTGGGCACTTGTGTTCCAGTGCTCCCTAGGATATGCTGTGATACAAAATCCTGGTCCCCCTGAAGATTATAGCAATTTTGGCTATTGAATTCTAAGGAGGATTGGTTTAAAATCAATTTGAAATCAAAATCCCAATGGCTACGTTTCTTTTTTTTCTCAAGACACCGTTCGAGTAATTCCGCTTTATTGTCTTTCGGTTAAGCTCAGCGACCCAAGAGGTGCGCTGATTGCCTGTGGGAGTATTAAGTCAATGAAAGGAGGAACAATGAGCACCACAAAACTTCTTTAGCTGTAGAGCTCTTCAAGCTGGAGGGCAGTTTAGAGAAGCACACAGTAAAGAATGTTGTGGTAAGTAGATCTACTGCGGAAACGAGGAGAAGGCTGCCAGCCGTTGACGGGGGCAACTTCAGGAGTGGTTTTCTGGAAGCAGAAGCACGAGCTGGACTTTGATGGTTTATAAAAGTTGTTGTAGGATGTGGATGTTCATGACAGCCAGGAGCAATCCCTTGGAGCCAGGCAGCCGGACAGGTATCTGCTGCCTTGGCATTTGGCGTGGAGCAGCGTGAGCCATCGCCCGAGAGGATGACACGTTCCAGATGGTTTCTGAAGGTCCCTGAAAGACGAAGTGAAAGGCTCCAAAGCCAGGCTGGATGACAAGGACAGTTCCTTCTGGGTTCTGTCATTTGACTGGTCTTGTCCCCTGGGGAAACATTTCTTTTCTCCTGTCCCTAAGCTGGAATTTTCCACTTCCTAAACTGCTGGTTTTGTCTCTAGAGCCTTCTCTTCCTGTGCAACGATAGTGACAGTGCAAGGAGCTCTTTTTGATCGAGAATATCTTGGAAGGCAATTAATAAACTGTGATTAAATGACAGCCGCAAACTGAGTTCTAAATCACATTTCATGTCAGATCTGTCTTATGTTACACATCCTGGACCATCCTCAGATAAATGATTTAGAATCAGAGCTGGGTTCCTGTTACTTTAAATCCCCTTTCTACAAGACACTAGGCTCTGTTATGGCATAAATATTTTAAAAAGGCATTTTTTATTACAGGTTTTTCTAAATTACTACCTACTTAAAAAAAAAACAAACCCAAACCCAAGAAAACCTCACCAAGCGAACTTGGAACAAAATGACAGGAATGTTTTTCATGCCAGGAGGAACATAATTCAGCAGGGGCTTTTGAAAAAGCTGCTGGCACAAACCCGAGCGATGAAAAGGAGGATCCTGGTCACAAGCTTGCTAACCTGTGGCAGGTTGAAACCTCATTTAGTGAACAATGCACTCGGAGATGGCAGCGAGCGAGCGAGCGAGCGAGCGGGTCAGCAAATTTCAAAGGAGGGTGAAAGCTTTGAAAGGAAACCTCCAGTTCTTCTGACTTGGGTTTGTTAGAGCTGTTAACAGACTATTTCCCACATAATGGCCAAACGGCCCCTTTGTGCCACCTGCCAAGAAGCCACCAGTATCCTAGTGTGGCCAGCGGGACTAAGGACTGTCCCCCTGGACTGGGCACTGGGGAGGTCGCCCCTGGAATCCTGGGGTCAGTTTTGGGCCCCTCCTTTCCAGAAGGAGCTGGAGGGGCTGGAGCGTGGCCAGAGAAGGGCAACGGAGCTGGGAAAGGGTCTGGAGCAGGAGTGTGATGAGGAGCGGCTGAGGGAGCTGGGCTTGTGCAGCCTGGAGCAAAGGAGGCTCAGGGGAGACTTCTTAGTCTTGACAACTCTGTGACAGGAGGTTGGAGTCAGGGGGAATCAGGCTCTGCTTCCAAAGAACAAGCACCAGAACAAGAGGAAGCGGCCTCAAGTTGCCCCAGGGGAGGTTTAGGTTGGAGCTGAGGAGAAATGTCTCCATGGAAAGGGTTGGGAAGGTCTGTCCCAGGCTGTCCAGGGCAGGGCTGGAGTCCCCCTGATCCCTGGAGGGGTTTCAAGGTGTGGAGCTGTGGTGCTGAGGGACAGGGGTTAGTGGTGCCCTGGCAGGGATGGGTTAGTGGTTGGAACTGTCCTTTTAGAGATGGGACGCTGGAGTTGAAAGCTGAATTTGTTTGCAAATTTGTGAGGGCCCGAACATACCGATGCTCACTTCCAGAGGAATAAAAACATAAAAATACAAAATAAAATAAACACTAAAATGTAGTGCAGCCCATGGATGAGACTGTGCCCTGGTTTCAGAATAACTGTTCTGCTGGCAGAGGAGAAGAAGATACTGCTGGGCAATATCCAACCTGTCAAAACCAAAGAGAGATCTTTGTCCTTTTGAATTGGAGGTTCCAATACATTTTGCACCTGAGAAACTAATAAATAACACATTTCTATAGGCACATTTTACAGCTAGAGGGAAGCACATATTAAATATTTTTTTTCAAAAAGCGAAGCCGTACTAAAGTCTACGAAAAAAATAAAAAAAGTCACATGAAATTCTCCTGAAACCTCTCGAGTTCTGATCAGATGAATGGCAGCTGGATGCTCAGAAATTAACTTTGTTTAATATAAATGATTCCATGAAGCTATAATAGAGGAGACTGTGGCAGGGAGCGGCTGGCTTCGATATAATTTTTCCCCCCCCCAAAAAAAAAAAGTCTCTGATTAAACACGACTTAGATTTTTAGGCTCAAATTAGAGATGATTTATAGGAAAAAAACCCAGAACAAACCCCTCAATTTTATTGCAAGAAGTGAATGGGGAGAAAGTAATAAAATTTGCGTGGGAAATGTGACATTTCTTTGTGCCAACGTGAACTTTTAGCAAACAGAGGGATTATTGAGGCAGCGCGGAGGTTTAGCGGTTGATATTCGGTTTCCATCGCTGACGCGTTTTTCCGGCTAAAATTAAATCTTGATTCACCTGCCACTAATTTGATTTTTAAACCAGCTTAGGAAAAATAAACTTTGACTTTGTAAACAGCAAAGGGAAGAAATCCCCGTCCTATTGGCTTAGGCTTACCTGCTACTGCCTTGATAATGATTAAACCAAGAAGGTTTTTAGCCGTTTCTCACTGTCTTGTTCCCAAATCTTTCTGCTCAGCTGCTGTCACCTTGCCCAACACAACAAGGATAAAATCACCCACTGACTCCCGTGGGTCTCTGGAGGGCGGTGCTTCTGGATGAGGCCACAGAGTGAAGGATGGAGCACCCACGGGTCTGTGCAGCAAGGAAGGGCAACCTGGGCTTGTATTGGCCAGAGCCCAACCAGCTCGTCAAGGTGAGAAATGCTTCCTCTGTGGTGGATGATTAGGAAAGTCCTTCTGGAGTGACATCTCCAGTTTTGGGCTTCCCATGAAAAACAAAGCATTGACATCCAGGAGTGAGATCATCAAGATGATTGAAGGGGGTGAAGAATATGACCTAAGAGGCTAAATTAACTATGGTCACTCAGCTTTGGAGGACAGAAGGCTTGGGGAGGTGTTATGGCTACCTACAACTTCCCAATCAGAAGACGTAATGATGATGGAGCCAAACTGCTCTCAGAGGTGAGTAGTCATAGGGTGAAAGGCAACAGACACAAGCTGGCATGTGGTGAATTCCGGTTAGAAATAAATGTTTCGCTACGAGAGCAGCCGAACATTGGAAGAGATTGAAATTGCCCAGGGAGACCTTGGAATCTCCACTTTTGGAGTTGTTCAAGGCTGGATGAGATGCAGCCCTGAGCAGGACTCCATGATCTATAGGTGGTCCTTCCAGCCCCAAGTGCTCTTTGATTCTGGTTTAGAAGCCCTCAACAATGCAAATCCGCAAGATGAAGGACAGGAAGATGCTTGGAACATTTCTTCAGAAGGAAGATGAGTTTTATTGACCTCAAAGCTGGAAATGATCCACATTCTTGGATTTAAAAAGCAATAATGTCAGCTGAAGAATGACTCTACCATTCAGGTGTTAAGCACAGTGGTGTACAGAAAGGATCTTTTATCTTGGAAAAGAAAACATTTTTCACATTTCGTGACACTTTTAATCTCAAATTTCTTGTTGGGAAGGATTGGGGATAAAGTTTGTTTGATAGACAGATTGGGACTTGGTTTGACATTTGGACTTGGTTTGAATTTGGACTTGGTCTGAAATTTGGACTTGGTTTGAATTTGGACTGGGACCTCGCTGGAAAGCAAAAAAAAAAAAAAGATGTTTCTTGCAAACTGGATTTCTGCTCTCAGTCAGTTAACCCAACATCTGACAACTGCTTCAGCATCTTGCGCTGCTGTGCTGACAGAAGACACGGCCTGTGACCCCCAAACCGCTGGCCTCCGTGGGAACTGGGCAGGAGTCAACCATCCCACGCAACATCTGTTTAACCATTCCTGCCACCGTTCCCTTTGGAATTCGGAATCGGTGACCCAGTCCACCACCTTTTAAACCTTGCCTGGTCCGACCGCTGCTGCCGCCGCCTCCACCTTCATCGATGTCAAACAGAACAGACCAGTTTGGCGTCTAATTCATCACCAGGGTGCACCCAACTGGGTGCTGCGTTGACTGATGCTCAGGTTTCCATCTACAAGGAAGGCCGTTAGCAGGACATCCTTCATTACCGACAAGTTGCTGAGCAACGACGACAACAACAAAAAGCTTTAAATAATAGTTGCCGTGTTTAAAAACAGCTCGATGCAGAGCAAAACTTCGAGCGGTGGTGCGGGCTCTGACGACGCCTTCGCTTTCAAAGGCCCTGCTGGATGAAAGAGCGGCCTTGCAGCGAATCTCCGTGCGAAATGAAAGCCGGGCTCGATCTGAGAAAGGATTTGGGCAGCGTTTTAGGCATCCTGTATCCCAAGCAGTGCTAGAAAAAGCTGCTGCCGCTCTCTGGAGGTGATCAAACACCGGTGATGCTTTATCTTTCTCTCGTCTGAAGTTTTCTCCTTGTTTCTGCCCGTTCCCAAAGCCGGAAACGCCTTCAGCTTGCAACGATGCACTGAAAAATAATGTTTATTGTTCTTCATTTTGTTTTTTTCCTGGGGGTTTGCAGTATGTTAGCCTCCTCAGACGCTGCATAGGAAGAGCCAAAAGGTTGTAACCCCTACAGAGAAGGATAGAGAACCTCTTTCCATGGAAAATTTCCTGCCATCACAGGAGAAGACGGCCGTACAAATCCCAATTCACTGGTTTTTACAGACATCTCTAAGCCACTCCTGAGGGGAATTCAGACAATCAGACAAAGGTGTAGAGGTGGGTAGACAGTCAGTGAGAAGGTGCCTTGAGCCCTTCCTCTCACGTTGAACAAAGTATCACATGGCTGGAGGTCACTCCAACAAAGAACTATAACTTGTTGTCTAAAACACCTCGAAAAAGGATGATTGACATCTGCCCTCTTCCTTCAGGCTTATGGTTGCCCAAGTCATACAAGCATAGAGTGGTTTGGGTGGGAAGTGACCTTTTGAAGTCATCTTGTCCAAGCCCCCTTCAGGGAGCAGGGACATCTGCAACCAGAGCAGGTTGCTCCGAGCCCCATCCAACCTCCCCTGGAACAGGGCCAGGAATGGGGTTTCTACCACCTCTCTGGGCAACTTGGGCCAAGGTCTCACCATCCTCAGTGTAAAAAATTCTCCCGTCTAGCAGAAATCTCTCTCTTTGAGTTTCAAAACATCACCCCTTGTCCTGCCACGACAGGTCCTGCGAAAAAGCCCCTCCTCATCTTTCCTATCCTTGGAGTACTGAAGTGATTCAACTCCTGGTTGATTCCTCAACCAAACGGGAGCTGAAAACCAGACGTGTTTTCTTTTGTGCTCTCTGCCAGGCTCAGGAGTCTTTTAATTCTTTTCCTGTACAGGAGGCTGGCTTTTGAGATGAACTAAAGCTGACGGTCCCGGGAGCAAGCTAGACCTGGTTTCCATTTCTGTTTGGAGGCTCCCAGGTTTCCTTGGCTAGCAGCTTAGTTGTCTACTGCAGGATTGATTTCTACTCAAGAGGATGAGTTTTCTGAAGTTATTAAAAAGATCTTTTATTGTTTCTGGCCCTGATGGGTTTGCAGCTGAAAGTCCGTGGAGATGCTGGGAATGGTTCTCGGCAGCAAATCTCTTGCTTCCCTTCATAGCCCGCTGCGCACACTTCTAATTAACAACAATGACAAGGATGGTTAACGAGGAGGACTATCCTTTTAATATTGCAGAGTATAAATCCTAAAACTGAGACTAAAAAAAACCCCACAACTGAGTCTCTAAATCCCTAAACCTGAGACTAAATCAATCTGATTCCAGTAGAAGCAGCTAGAAAAAAAGAATTTGTTTTTCTGATGGGGACAAAAGGAGACTTCCTTAAAAAGGAAGGAAACTTTAAGACACTTCTTCAAAAAGCTTACACAGGACTAAATTTGATATATTTAGCCTTGACATTAACTAGATTTCCAGTGGCTATGAATCCTGATATTCTTCAATCCAAGGAATCAATGCTTTTTTATACTCTGAGGAGAGAAGCCAATATGCTTAATGGGAATTAACTCAAGTGTTAAAATCATTTCCCTGCACGTGACTGAGCGGAGCGACGGGGGAGTCGATGAAATTTTTGGTTCTGTGGGGACTTCAGCTTCCTCCCCAGAGCAGATGATGCGGTTGGGCAAGGCCAGGAATGAAAGCAGCAAGTCTGGAACCTACATCTAACTTTTTTTTTTTTTTTTAATGGGAGCAAAGGAAAGTCATTAAACTTTGAATTACGGCCCCGTGAACACAATTCTTAAGCAGAGCAGCATTTTTCCTAGTTTCTTAATGAAATTAAGGTTATATAATGGTGTGGTTAGATAGTCCTGCTGCCTGCTCAGCACCTTCGATGCGCTGACCAGTGCTTTATTTGACATGGACTTGCTTGAGTGGAGCCAAGTCTTCCTGGTCTATTCTGAAATTTAAAAGTAAACCTGTGGAGCTTATAGTGAATTTGAGCATAAATTGATGAACAAGCGAAGGCTCAACGGCATTTCTTGCAGAAAGCATGACCGTCATGAGCTGAAGACTTTTACCAACCTAACTAGAACTCCTCCAGTATAACTACCAACTAAGGTCACAACTGATGCAATAACTGAAGGACTTTACAACAAAATCGGGTGGCCAATTAATCAGGTCACCGCGTTCTTAAAGACACAAGTCAAACGATGCGATTACCGGGGGATATTTGTGATTAGCGTCGGCAACTGCTGACTGCGGTAGAGTCAGAAATTGATGGTTTTACTCAGCGACCTCGGAATCAATATATAAACTCTTCTGGGTGCTTGTAGTTAGTCAACATGGAGTTGGCTTCCTTCCCAGCTGAGATCTGGGTTTGAGTTCTGCTCCTATCGCTGGTTTGCCAAAGGTTACCGGTGAAGTAATTCCGTTTCTCCGAACCTCACGTTTTCAAAGCTGGAATAGCAGTAGTAACATTGATCTCTGCTCTTAAACTGTTGGATCCAGCGATGAAAAAGCATTAGGAAAAGTTTCGGTCTTTTGGAAGCTGTCTCTGTCCGTGTGATTTAAACGGGGCTGCGCCTCATTGTTCATTGCCTTGCAAACTCACTTGTTAAAGTTCACCAGAGCGCTGCCATTTATCACGAGCTTTGCTCTCCATCATGATCCCGAATGTGCCCATTAGGCTTATGCTGGAAAAAGAAAAAAAACAAAAAACCACACCTTAAATGACCTGAATTACAGGACCAAGGGCCAGGAAATTATTAAGCAAGCTGTTCTGCTGATTAATGGGAAACAAAAGGGTACTTGTCACCATCAGACAGGGCAGCTGATGGGCAGAAAAGATTTGGGGAAGGTTCCGCCAGCTCTGCGATCAAAGGCTCGATAGACGCTTTATCACGGTTAATTGGACGGTCGGCGGGTAAATGAGAGATGTCCTTGGTGAGGTCCTTACTACACTGAAACTCAGGAAGGCATTTTTCAATATTTCTTAACCTGGTTTCAACGTACAACAGCATCACAAGAGATGCTTAAAAAATACTGTAGTAGGTTGAAAAGCCTGAAGTGTTTCCAACGAAGTAGGCGTGGACTTGTCAAGCAAAGAGCAATGGGCTGTGCGGAAGCAACTCGAGGCAGGTTTGTAATTCCCTCGAGTCTGCAGATTTCTCTCTCCAAATGCAGTGTCAATCAATACAACATGCTTATATTCATCTCTCTAACAAACAGCCACGCTCCTTCAAACCAGCCGTGCGGCTTTTCTTCTTATTGGTTCGGCGCCCCGACTAGGTCGGAAAACATCATCGATGTCTGTTGTGGAGAATTCCGCTTCTGTATCTCATGCTAAGCGTGTGCCGGTGGATTTTCCACATCTGCAGAGAAGCAGAGGTGAGAAGAGGAAAGATAAGTTAGAGCATCGTCTTCTTTGAGCTCTGGCTTGCTCATTTTTT
>VWZK01005537.1:22596-41156 GCA_013396935.1 Baryphthengus martii | reverse complement strand
TCCCCCGGCACAAACTAAACCCCCCCCCCCATTTTTCCCCTACCTTTGTCTTCAGCTAACGTGGTTCTGCTGCTTCTCTCAATAACCAAAGTCATCGTGACTTTGTAAGAAGGAAGATCTTAACTCCAATAATTAAGAACTAGGGAAATGGTAAAATAATCGGGAACACCTTCAAAGGATTAAGTGCTGTGTAGCCTTCAGTGTAAGTGCAACATTTGACAATGATTCCGCTCCTCATCGCCCCAGCAAACAAAGCTTTTTGCTGTAGCTAAACCCAAGCGATGGGAGTGTGACCAAGAGGAAGGTTAACACAACACCTCTTCTTATTCAGTATTCATTTTTAGTACTTATCCTGCTGGGGAGGCCCTTTAAGATAGAAAGCGAACACCCCTGAGGTTTTCTCCTGCTGCATTTGTCAACCAGAAAGGAGGATTTATTCTGTTACCAGAGAGCAAAATTGCCTACATCAGTCCCAGGTGCATCAGCAGGGAGGACAAATGCTTTCAAATGGGAGGGGGATAAAAACAACCTGATGACATAAATATAAATGAATCAGTAAAGCTGCACAATCAGAGGCATTTGTGGCCTTTTTTACAATTACAGACAGTGCCCTGGAGGGCAGTGACACAGAAGTAAATACATTTTCGGATGCCATACGGGTCAGCTACTGCCAGTTGGAGCGAGAGCAGCCGCTAAACGTGAAAGTCAACGCCGAACAACTTCAGCTTTTTAAGCTCCTCTTTCATGTCCTGTGTATAATCAAGGACATCCATTTTAGAAAACCATCCTTCCAACACACGGGTGTTGCTGCTGCCTGGAATTTTTTTTTTTTTCCAATCCCATCTCACTTAGATCTTCTGACAACGTTAGTGACAGCCATGTCACAGAGCATTAGGCAAAACGGTGAGAATTAATTACGTGCTCTTCGTTTAACTTCTCTTGTCATCTGTCTCTGCTCCTTCCATCTGAAAACTCATTGGCTCGCCTAAATCATCTTCCCCTCGCTCGCTCGCTGTTACCCAGCCCCACATCCCCGTTAAACACTTATCTCCTTTACTTCGGGAAAGGAAGAAATTGAAACAAATGGGAAACCCTTTGAGTGTTTATGCTCCATTAAAACTTAATTCTGCTTTTAATTCCGGGCCAGAGTGTTGATAGATTCATTCATATTTAACAGAATTCTAGTCTCTCTAGTCCATTTCTCTCTAATGAGAATTAAAAAAAAGAGAGAAGATGCTTCTCATTATGAGCAGGAGTATTGCTTCCTGGTCCCATTATTTAATTCTGGTTTATTACAGGTGTTCAAAACTCTGCTTTCTCCTATAGCTCCTTTTTTCTTTTCTTGTATCAGCTAAATGGTCACAGTTGACAATTAGAGTGGAGCAATAACTGTGAGGGACAGTTATTCAGGAGGGAGAGGCAGGTGAGAAATGTGGTTCTCCCTGACTGTTAGAATAGAGTTTTTTGGCTCCAATATTCCTTGTGTCATGCCAGGCTATTTCTAGATCCCACATACAGGTCTAACAGTCACCTTAAGAACAACACTGGCATCTGATAGTGTGAGTTGCTACTGACATAGAATCCCAGACTGGTTTGGGTGGGAAGGGGCCTTGCAAGGTCACCTTGTCCACCCCCCTGCAGGGAGCAGGGACATCTGCAACTGGAGCAGGTTGCTCAGAGCCCCATCCAACCTCCCCTGCAATGGGGCCAGGGATGGGGCAGCCACCACCTCTGGGGCAACCTGGGCCAGGCTCTCACCACCCTCAGCACCAACAATTCCTTGCCTCTCTCCAGTCTCAATCTCCCTCTGAGTTTCAACCCATCCCCCCTTGTCCTGTTCCAACAGGTCCTGCTCCAAAGTCTGTCCCTACCTTTCTGACAGGCCCCCAGAAGGTCTCCCTGGAGCCTTCTCTTCTCCAGGCTGCACAAGCCCAACTCTGCCAGCCTGGCCTCCCAGCAGAGGGTTCCAGCCCTCCCAGCATTGCTGGGGCTCCTCTGGCCCTGCTCCAACAGCTCCCTGTTTCTGCTGGGCTGATCCCTTGAAAAAGCCCCAAGCAGAACATCATTGAAGTGTTGTCAATACACCAGGTTTCTGTTCTAGAAAGACCCCCAAGTATCTCCCAGCGCACCTCAGCTCCACTAGTTCTGCTTCTGCCTCTCTGGAGGCAGTGTAAGGAGGCAGACTCCCTAATCCAGTCCCAATGAGATCAGAGAAGCAACGAATATTCATCCAAATCATATAACTTTCAGAATTGAATGCAGCATTTGATATCTTTATCCACCAAGTTGTCTTTTTCAATTGCTGCAGTTCTCTGTTTGAAGGCACAACATCACTTTGCAGAGAGCCCCGTTCTCCAAGCCCTGCAGCACCAAAACCTTCCTGCTGCACTTGTTAGCCATGGAGTCACCAGGGAATGGATCCTTTCCTCCTCCCTCATGACAAAGCTGTACTCAGAGCAACACCACACAATGATCTTCAAGGTCTCTTCCAACCAAAACAGTCCTAGGATTGGACAACACTCGCTTTCCGGGATCAGCTCCCCGGCTTATTTGCTCTCTTGTCACCACCAAGCACGGTCCCACCGCCACCTCCGGGGCAGGCAGTGGCACAGCTGGCTCCCAGCACACTGACAGCTGACCACTGTCCTCACAATCTGTTGCCATCCAGATAGAAAAGAAGCTGTTTCCCTTGTTAACAGCGCTACACTGACAACCAGGACAACATCTTGCCCGCAAGCCAGGCAGCTGCTCCTGCCAGAGCTGCGCATCAGCGGAGCCTGCCTGGCCCTGCCAACTCCAACATCGTGCCACCAGCACCACTGGCTCTGTACCGGGCACTGCTGCCCAGCTTCTGCAAAGACCCCTTGGCTTTCTGCAACAGGGCAGGATTTGGCTCTGCTTTGCTGCCCAGCAGATATGCAAGAAACGGGCGCTTCAGTTGTCCCAGGTGGGTCAACCCTGCTAAGCAACCCAGAGCTTCTCAAGCTTCTCTGAACTATTTAGTGAAGAAAGAGTTCACCTGAACATGGAAACACAAAGTGGTGCTTTCCCCGTGGATGGGAGGTGGCAAAACCAAGAGTAAGGTTAAGTGGGGAAAAAAGAAAATAAAACTGAAGATTACCTGTGATCTTGCTGGTGGAAACCTACCTGGATTTAAGTCCCATCACTCCTGCCTCATTTATAACTTGCAAGCTCACAACTGTCTTGATCTGATGTAAGTAAAAGTAGCAACGTATCTGAATGAAGGAAAGAGCCTGCAGGTCCAGGCTGTGCTCCCTTGGAAGGGAACAGCAGGAACTGCTGATGGGATACACAGGATCAAGCCCAGAGTAGTCCAGAAACATACACCTTAGCAACATCCATAAGGGCTTTGAGATCCAGGTTCACAACCCTCATGACTAAAACACGTACATTTCAGTCCCGTCGACTGCTGTGGCAGCATCCACAAAATGGTTTGATTTCCCACAGAGGAGAATCACGAGTGAGCCTGTAATTATTTATTGCCCTGTGTCAACCTCTGAGAGTTGAAAGGGTCAGTAAGGTGTGTTCAGCAGGACGTGACACATGGAGAAAAGCCAGCTGAGCTGCCATAGGCTGTCAACCAACCCCCTGTAACTCCTGAGTTACAGGTCACAAATAAAACAAGTGCAGAAACATCTAAAGCATCTCAGAAAGCCATTAAAAAAAAAGTAATCAAGAAGTCCCACATTACTATTCGATAGCAGCAATGAAGTGTCTGGTTTGGACCAGGGTAATTTAAGTCATAATTACATTTTGAGCAAAGTCTGCCAAGTGATAAATGCAAAGCATCAATCACAGCTGGCTGAGCTTGTTCAGCAACACCAGGAAACTTCCTTCTTGGAGAGGGAAGAGAGGAGGAAATCTGCTTCTCCAACAAAGACAAACTGAAATCTTTATTGAAGTCTGGTAAAAATGTCACCCTTTTGGAAAACAGCATTTTATAAGCTTCCTGCAAACACATTTTCTTTGGAATTATTAGGAAGGTTTGAATCACAGAATGCTTTGGATTGGAAGGGACCTTTCAAGGTCATCTAGTCAGACTCCATCTCTCTTTACCAAAGCTCTTCCTCTCTGTTCCCCCCAGGAGAAACCTCCACTTCATTCCATCCCGGTTTCACTTGCAGCCAGTATGACACCAGTCCCCAGTAGCTCTCAGGACAAGGACAGTTGGAGAGGATCCAGTGGAGGCCACAATGATGATCTGAGCACTGGAGCATCTCTCCTGTGAGGACAGGCTGAGGGAATTGAGTCTGTTCAGCCTGGAGAAAAGAAGGCTCCAGGGAGACCTTAGAGCAGCCTCCAGTATCTGAGGGGTTACAGGAAAGCTGGGGAGGAACATCTTATGAGGGCTTATGGTGACAGGACAAGGGAGAATGGTTCTAAACTAGAGCCAGGAAAGTTTTGATGGGAGATTAGGAAGAAGTTCTTCACTCTGAGGGTGGTGAGACACTGGAAGGGGTTGCCCAGAAAAGCTGTGGATGCTCCATCCCTGGAAGTGTTGAAGCCCAGGCTGGATGAGGCTCTGAGCAACCTGCTTTAGTGGGAGGTGTCCCTGCCCATGGCAGGGGGGTTGGAACAAGATGATCTTGAAGGTCCCTTCCAACTCAAGCCAGTCTAGGATTCTGTGACAGGAACATGACTATTCCCTGAGCTACAGCCAGTGATGCAGGGCAGGTAACTGCAGGCAAAGCCCCCACACCTTCCCTCCATCCCCTCACTAGCCCTGGGGACACCCTTAGGTGAACACCTTGGCACCTCTTAAGCAGCACACAGCTGGTCATGACACACCTGTACTCGGAGTTTTATGGCATTAACTTTTCTTTACAAACCAGAGGCATTCAGTCCTGCCTCCAGGGAGAAGGGGTGGGAGAAGGGTGGTGTCCCTCCTCTCAAAGGGTCAGGCTGGGAATTCTCAGGTGCATTTCAACAGCTTGAGCACTAATCCAGCAAGGTTTACGGAGAAGCTGAAGGGATTTCAACCTAAAGCAAAGTATTTGTTACACTATCTCAGTTATTGAACCTTTTACCTGATCACAAACTCAACAGCCGATCCACGGACACACGCCCAGCGTGACATCTAAAGGCAGTTGGTGTAAATAAGGCACAATATCACCAGAGGGAGCCTCCGGCCAGCGCAGGGTGGTTCCAGTTATACACCCTCGGACCTCACACTCAACTCTCCCTGTGCTGAAATCCTGCTTGGATTTCGCACTGAAATATTTGTGACACTTCACTGCCACCAAGAGCTTCAAAAGCCACATTGTGCCATTTATTTTTCAAAACAGGCCTTTCTCCTGACTTCAGGGGAGAAGACACAGGAAAACATCAAAAAAGAAATGTTATTTTGGTCAGAGCCTATCTTCTTCCTTGGCATTGCAAGTTTATCCCTCTCCCAACCTCTTACAGCACATCATTACACAGGAAAACAAGTTGTTTCCCTTCTAGGGCAACCCCGGCTTCTGTTCCACATCAGCAACTCATTCTTGGCGCAGAGATCGTTGTGATCAGAGTGGATTAGAACTTCAAGAAAGAGGTGGCAAGAACACATGATGCTATTTGTTCAGGAGCAGGGATATCGTTAGCAAGAATTGATTGGAGTAATAAAAGTCAGAGGCAAAAGGGAAGGCTTGTGCTGAAGTGGATTGAGATGTCTGGTAGTGACAGCATCCTGGCTTCGATCAGCTCCAGTGTGGCCAGCAGGACTAAGGCAGGGATTGTCTCCCTGGACTGGGCACTGGGAAGGCTGCACCTCAAATCCTGGGGTCAGTTTTGGGCCCATCAGTCTCAGAAGGAGCTGGAGGGGCTGGAGCGTGGCCAGAGAAGGGCAACAGAGATGGGGTCTGGAGCAGGAGTGTGGGGAGGAGCGGCTGAGGGAGCTGGGCTTGTTCAGCCTGGAGCAAAGGAGGCTCAGGGGAGACCTTCTGGCTCTCCACAACTCCCTGACATTCAGGGGCTTGGAGCCAGTGGGGGTCGGGCTCTGCAACCAAGGAACAAGGGACAGGACAAGAGGAACTGGCCTCAAGTTGCCCCAGGGGAGGTTTAGGTTGGAGCTGAGGAACAATTTGTTGCCCTTTGGGGTTGTCCAGGCCTGTCCCAGGCTGCCCAGGACAGTCCCCATCCCTGAAAGGCTTGAAAAGTTCTACAGATGTGGTGTTGAGGGCATAACTGGGCTCAAAGGTCTCTTCCACCCAGCACCATTCTGATTCTGTAAGCCCTACCTAAAGTCAAGAGGTGCTTTATGACAAGGATGTGCAGTATGAAGAACTGGCAGGCTCCAGCAGCAGAAAGTTGCCTTCTTACACCCCCACCTCTCACTCAGGTCCATAATTTCCCCACCATCACCTATATGATAAGAGAAAGATGAAGTCGGCCCAGTAGGTCTGACCTAGCCCACTACCCTGCTGCCAGCATCACCTCCAAGAAAGGCAAACAGGTGCCCAAGTTCCCTAAACCCCAAACCCTTCACAGCTGCTGGCTGGAACTTTTACTTTCCAAAGAGCAAGTATTTAGTGTTTGCCAAGGTGTGAAGAGGAAAATCCCAAAGAAAGCGTCAGCATCAAAATAAAGAGCTATGTGAGTTCTTTGCAGTACTTAAATTTAAAAAATTAAGAAAAATAAAGATCAACCAACCAAACCAAGGCCACAACACAACCCTTCTGTTTCTTTCTAATCCTTAATTTGACTATATGACCAGCAATAGCCCAAAGAGAGCTTTTGTTGAAAAACATCACGCTCTTCCAAATTTTAGTGGCTGTTCCCATAATCACCAGTAACACAGAAACACCCAAATAAAAATTTCTGCTCTCTAGTACATACTATTGATTCCTCTGAGGACTTCCACTCTGCTTTGGAAACCTTATGGCACAGGACACGACGACTCACTTAAATACAGGCCCTAATTACGCGTTTCCAGAACAAGTCGCAATCGTTTAGACAGCAAATTTCCTTCGATGATTTTTTCCTTATTTGATTAATTCATAATAATTCAATCTGAAGATTTCCTCCTTGACCTTGGTAACACCCCATTTCTGCAGTCTAGGCTTCAAGAGTAATTCAGATGACTCCATATTGCATTTGTAAAACATCAGAAACGAGAGGAAACAACTTTAGGTGTTAATTAGCCACAGGTCAAGTAGTTGTTTGTTGCAGATAAGATAAAAATAAGTCACAAAGTACATAAAATAGCATCATCATCACTTGTATGCGTTAGAGCTGTGCCTGAGGACAAGCATCTAAAAAAAACAACTGTTGGGGGCAACACACAAACAGCTCAGCCCCTACCCTTGAGGAGCTCTCAGGCTCCAAACACCAGCAGAGGAAGAGCATGAAAAAAGGTAGCACAGACACCAAACCAGCAGAGCTACAATGCTCAAGGATCAGATTTTTTTTTCTTTTCTTTTAAAACCCTTCATCCTGGACCTCAAAAAGCACCATCTAAAGAAGGACAAAAACTCAGTCACGTGCAAGAAAACTTTGGAAATAACCAGGAGAAGAAAGCCAGCCCAGGCTGCATGGAAGGGAAAAATACCTCTAAAAAAAGCCACTCGACCCCACAGAGCTGAACAACTCCCCCCACCACAGATGCTCCAAGCCCACTACCAGCAACCACGGTACCTTCTCTTGGCAACCTCTGCTTCCCAGTCCTCAAGGTGTAGCTGCTCCCCATGTTGCCCCCAAACTTTGAAGATCAGCACGGTAGAGATGGGTGCAACAACTGGCAAACTTCTCACCAGGGCTGCCTCCTGCTCTTTTGTAGCTGGGGGGGCTGATAAGGAGATGAATGGTCCCAGCTGGAGCTCCTCGCCTCTCCAAAGGAACATGAAGTGAGTCTCCACCCCTGCTTTCCCATCCTGCACGGGTGGGTATGGAGCTCCTCATGCTTAGCAAGGAAAATATCCCAGATAACTCCACGTGAACATGTTCTAGAAACGTTACAACCATAAAGTCAAGCGATTAAGATCTGCTTAATTAGTAAAAACACATAGAACATGCTTCTGACGCTCCTCATCTTTTGTTCTTTGCTTTCCTGGTTGATCTAAAAGAGATTTCTTCGCCACAGATTTCCCATAGCATAATCTCAGGCATTGAATCTTACCAAAAGAATTTATTCAAAAGGTACAGTGGAAAAAGAGCTCGAGTTGGAAGCCTCCAGAGGTGGGCGCCTCATGGGAGTGGACGTGTCCGCGCGTCAGGAGATGGATGGCACAGGAAAGGCAGCGGTGGCTGGATGGTGATGCTGGAAAACACGGTGGGGAAAACAAACACGAGGCCTGGGCTCTGAAGTGCGATTCTCTCACTTTCCAGCTGGGAGCAGAAAGCAATTTGGTGGGATTTGCTGCTCTAATGAAAAAAAAGGTTGGGTAACAAAGCTGTGGCCGCGGCATGACTGGCCCTGCCGCTTATGGGTAAGGTAGCACAGAATCTTAGGATCTCTTTGCTTAGAAAAGACATTTAAAATTGAGTCCAACCATTGCCCCATCCCTGCCAGGGCCCCACTGAGCCCTGTCCCTCAGCACCACATCTCCACGTCTTGGAAACCCCTCCAGGGATCAGGGGGACTCCAGCCCTGCCATGGGCAGCCTGGCACAGGCCTGGACAACCCTACAGGGGAAAAAATTGTTCCTCAGCTCCAACCTGAACCTCCCCTGGGGCAACTTGGTTTCTTCTCTAATCAGCAGCCCAAGATTTTCTTGTGACCACAGGAGGTTGACGTGCACATTGGTTTGAAAACCGTCTCTGGACATTTCTTTGAGCAGCAGCCACAGATCACATCTCATAAACAGCCACATTTTTCAGCACAAGTTTCACATTTGTTATTTCTAAGGTAATTATTTATAGAAATGCCCTTTTCCTGCGATCCATAATCTTCTCAAAGCTTAGAGGTTTCTTGCTGTGGAAAATGATTCACTCTGGGCTGAATGTATCATGGGAGCTGCATATTTCTTCATTGCTGGGCATTTTCTGATCCAGAGAACTGAGTGTGGAAATGATTCCCGAGGAACACTGCCAGGGGGCTAATCTCGTCCCCAAACTCTCAGGATGCTCCTGGAATTAACTGGAAGTGTGTGTGGAAGTGTAAGTAAATGCCCTTATGCATCTTCTACCCTATATTTATAGCATCTGTTTTCTCATGGATGTTTTTTGTAACACATCTCAGCACGATAGGTGTAGCAAGGGACCTCTGGAGCTGTTTGCAGGTTGGGACAGAGACACAGGAGCAGTATCCACCCAGACTCCACGGGCCACGGTCACTTTGTGCCACATCCACCCACTCATCACTTCCTAGGTACCGAGCGCCACCTGGCACAGAGCTTTCCCCGCAGCCTGGGGATGCCACGGTGCAGTCCCGTCCCCGAGTGCCCTCTCATGTCCCCACTGACCCCTATCACTGTCTCTGAGCCCATCCCCAGCTAATCTCTCCTAACACCTTTTCTAATCTAATCTAAATAGCTGCTGGCAAACCTGCTAATTCTGCTCAGTAATTCTCCAGCCCCTCTGCTCACGCTGCTGCTAAGACAAAGAGGTCCTTCTTCCACTCCCTTTGGAGCAGGGCCTGTTGGGACAGGACAAGGGGGGATGGGTTGAAACTCAAAGAGGGAGATTTAGCTGGAGAGAAGGGAGGAATTGTTGGTGCTGAGGGTGGTGAGAGCCTGGCCCAGGTTGCCCCGAGAGGTGGTGGCTGCCCCATCCCTGGCCCCATTGCAGGGGAGGTTGGATGGGGCTCTGAGCAACCTGCTCTAGTTGCAGATGTCCCTGCTCCCTGCAGGGGGGTGGCACCAGAGGACCTTGGAAGGTCCCTTCCCACCCAGAACGCTCTATGATTCGGTGATAAAAGTGACTGTGGGCAGGGTGGTCCTCAAATCCAGTGAAGGCTGCTCCCCTGAGCCATCTCTGGCAGGAGGAGAGCAGGAGGTGGATAAGGGATTCTCCTCATAGAGAGGAAGTCCTTGGCGATGGAGTTTTCATGTTTTGAAAAAAAAGATGACCCGCAATAGCCTGCTGGGAGAAACAAAACTCAACAGAGTGGAAAGTAAAACACTTTAACAAATGTAGAAAAAGGAAAATGGAGAGAATAATTTTTAACGGTCTTGACTCTGCCCTGAGCATGAATCGAGTCGAAATTCCAAGGGGACAAAGGCGATAAATTTAACAGGGAATATCAAGGACATGCCGTAAGCAGCATCTGCTCTTTGGAAGGTGCAGATGCTGCCGTGAAGATCCACAGGGCTGTCAAGTCACTTACTTCAAGCATCTTCCCAAAACAAAGGGGTATCCAGAGGTCAGCAGCTCTGGAAGAAAAGCAGGAGCCTCGCTGGAGTGACAAGGTGTCCCTGCTACCGCTCATCTGACGGCCGGGCAGAAAGAAATCTGGTGGTGCTTAAAAAAAAAAAAAAAGGCAAACTAAACATCAAAACAACACAAAAAATATAGTAAAAATATAGTGGTTTTTTTGCTATAGAAAACCAAACAGCCTTTTATCCCTGAGTTGCTGCTCTGCCTGCACTAAACCAGTATCAGCGCTAACGTAAGGATAGCAGCTTGAGCGGGGAAACCGGAGTATTTGGGGAAGCAAAAGTTGAATTTTCAAAGGAAGAATAGAACAGAAAAGCTGAAAAATAAGGCATCACTTGCTCGCGAGCCTTATGTTTTTGTTAAACTCTTATTTCACCACTGAATAGATGGTTTACAAAAATAGTGCTGATAACCCAGCCGCGGTGGCGGCAGCGCGCCGCCAGGTGGCGCTATTGCACCGCCTGGCATTTAGGCCCCGCCCCCTCCCAGGCCCCGCCCCCAGCAACACCTTTTCATTCCCCTTCTGACAATTCATAGTTCATATAATTGAATATTAATGAATAGTTAATAGAATTAAAATGTGTCAAATGCAGGCGTCACCTGGATGATTTAACCCCAGGAATTAACTCCCCTGTTTGTCCCCCTTGCCCTGGGTTTCTCCTGTTGATCCCCTGGGGGCCGGTGTCCACGGTTTCTGCAGAGAAATACTTGTCTGGGGGCTGATTTATGTCACATGGGCAGGTTTTCCTGGGAAGTCGGATTTTTCAGTCTTTCAGAAGTAAGGGGTGGGGTACAGGACATGACAGGTTCCTGTTGGGAAGTCAAAATCCAGTTTGCTACCCCATGGTTTGCAAGCAGTGGGAATTCATTGGTCTGTGCAGGGTTGGCAGGGCCCTCTGGAGCTCATCTCATCCACCCCCCTGCTCCAGCAGGGTCACCCAGAGCAGGGGGCCCAGCAGCGCAGGGTCCAGGTGCCTTTGGAATCTCTCCAGAGAAGGAGACTCCCCAAGCTCTCTGGGCAGCCTGGGCCAGGCTCCAACCCCCTCTCACCAAACAAGTTGCTCCTCCTGCTGCCAGGGAACCTCCTGGGTTCCAGTTGGTGCCCGGTGCCCCTTGTCCTGGTGCTGGGCACCACTGAGCAGAGTCTGGTCCCAGCCTCTTGCCCCCCGGGGGCCCTTGAGCTCTTGCTCAGCTCCCCTCTGGGGCTGCTCTTCTGCAGCTGAAAAGCCCCAGGGCTCTCAGCCTTTCCTGGCCACATATGGTTGGATGAGATCATCTCCAGAGGTGCCTTCTGATCCCCACCATGCTGGGATTCTGTCACAGTGGGAATTCACTCTTCAGCAAAGGCGTGTGAGGATTTCCACGCTGGAGCAACCACAGCAGGAACATCAGCCTGCCACCTCTTGGTCATACAAATACCAGATGATTTCCAGAGGATCCCACCCAACTCCAGCTCTTCTGTGGTTCTGAGAAATAGCTTCTACTCTCCAGGCTGTCTCCTTCCTAGTGCTTCATTCTGCTTTTTCTGGGAGGTGTTGTTTATTCTCAGCAGCCACTAAAGTTCATGTGGCTCAAATCATTCAGCTCTGTCTTTTCCCAGACTGAGTCCAAAAAAATCTACAATTAAGCAAGTCTTAGAGAGTTATATCCCAAAAATAGTGTTGAAAACATCTGTTCTTTGAACAACTCTCAATCAGCCACAACGATGACCCTTCTCAGCTGGGCTGCCCAAAAATATCTGCAAAGCACAGCTGGTGGGAATGTATAGAGAGACCCTCAGATCACCGTTGGTGGTCTGTACCGAGCCCTGAAAGACCCCAAAAGACCCTCAGATCACAGTTGGTGGATCTGTATCCAGCTCTAAGAGACCCCAAAAGACCCTCAGAGCAGAACTGGTCAGTATCCAGCCCTAAGAGACCCAGAAAAGACCCCAAAAGACCCTCAGAGCACGGTTGGTGGGTCTGTACCCAGCCCTAAGCAACTTTCTGTGAGGAGCACACTCAGGAAAGGACAAAGCAAAGCAGAAAGGTCCAAACACGAAAACTGAGCTTCAAACCCAAGTGAGGTGGCCCAGATGAGGTTTATGAAGCAGTAAATGAGCAGTGTCAGCTTTGCTTACACGATCTACCTCTCCTTAATGAAAAGTAAATGCTCTCACTGGCTTCCTGCAGAGATTGGCAAAGCTTCGTTTCTTCTTCGAAAGCCTCAGTAGAACAGCCTTGGTATTGATATAATTAGTAACCCATAAAACCTTAAGGGGGAATTCTATCCCAGAGATTCATTTCTGTCTCCAGTGATTTAGTAGTAAAACAAAACTCAGGCTCGGGACACATGGGACTATGGAAAAAAAAAATAAAATAAAAAATTAAACATTTTTAACCAGACAGAGTCTCTTGAAATATTTGGAGAAAGACAAACTGGAATCCTTTGAAGTGACTTCCAATTAAGCTTTTAAAGGAATGAGGAGGTTATTTCTGTGTAACAGATAGATCATAAATTTGGGTTCTAATTAAATACGGGGTGAAAACTTCACATTGCACATCACTGCTTGCAAATTGGACCAAAGTTACTCTGAGGGATGTTTTCTTCTCATTTTGCATGGACACAGAAAATTCCCTTCTGGGAACACAAAAGAAAGCTGAAGGATTTGCCATTGTGCTGTTGTATGAAAAAAAACAAACAACCCACTTTAATTATCATAATCACACAAGTCCCAGACTTCTTTTGTGGATCTGGTCAAAATATCACTGGAAATTCTCTGCCACAGCCGCCCAAAGCCTGTCTCTGGTCTCCAGAGGAAGCTGTCGGTGCTTGTTGCCTCATTAGTCCTCAAATGGTTAATAAAATCCAATTTTAATGGATCTTTTTTCACTCATATCATACTTTAAGACCAAGATGAGCAGCTTGCACTGTCTTGTCATAGAGGGAAGGAGCAGATAATGCCAAATCCTTCTGGCAGCACTGTGGGGCAATGAATTTTTAATAATTACACCACGTTACAGGTAGAACTATTGCTCTGAGCATTAGGTCTAAAAAGCTCTTCTGTCTCTCATCACCCTTCATTCCTCCATCTTCTCAAAGCATCTCTTTTCTTTAGCTAATTTAAATGAAAATCCTACTATATTTTGGGCTGTAAAAATAACCTTACCCTTGTCCTCTCCTCTGCTCCAAGGGCTCTGGGGACACCCACCCTGCAGGGCTGGGCTCAGCTCGGGAGTCCTCAGCCCAGGAGAGACAGGGAGCTGTTGGAGCAGGGCCAGAGGAGCCCCAGCAATGCTGGGAGGGCTGGAACCCTCTGCTGGGAGGCCAGGCTGGCAGAGTTGGGCTTGTGCAGCCTGGAGAAGAGAAGGCTCCAGGGAGACCTTCTGGGGGCCTGTCAGGGAGATGGGGCCAGACTTTGGAGCAGGGCCTGTTGGGACAGGACAAGGGGGGATGGGTTGAAACTGAAAGAGGGAGATTCAGACTGGAGAGAAGGGAGGAATTGTTGGTGCTGAGGGTGGTGAGAGCCTGGCCCAGGTTGTCCCAAGAGGTGGTGGCTGCCCCATCCCTGGCCCCATTGCAGGGGAGGTTGGCTGGGGCTCTGAGCAACCTGCTCGAGTTGCAGATGTCCCTGCTCCCTGGAGGGAGGTGGCACCAGATGACCTTGCAAGGTCCCTTCCCACCCAAACCAGTCTGTGAATCTCTTAACAAGCCCTTAGATAACTTCTGAGAAGTCCTTCTGCTGGCCTGGGGGATGTTATTTTGCTTTTCGAGGTAACATAGCGACTTTGTTGGCACCCAGAGGAAGTCACACCAATGCAGGTTCCAGCTCTTCAAAATGTGCCACATAGATGAACAAACTGCTCAAATGTCTCTTGTGCCATTTCTGGAAGGACTCAGCTTCTCCTAGAACAGCACAAGGACATCAAGCTCTTTATCAGCTACACTCCTGCCAACTTTGTGCTCAAGGACAATTCTTTCCCATCAGGATATTTACCACTTGCTTGGGCACATAATTCTCACAAATTACAGGGCAGTTTCCTTCATCCTTATTACCAAAGGTCCTTTCCCTTCTTCCAACCCCTCTTCTTGGGTTTCCAAGAAAAAAATACAACAAAAAATTCCCACACCCTCTCTTCCTCATCTTCAGTCTGGGTCATAGATCAGGATTAGAAAAGAGGATCAGTCAGAAGAGTCGGTCCAACGGTGTCGAAAAATCATCTAAGTCCTTTAATGTTCTGCTTGGAAAACTTTTTCAGCTGGAAGATTTACGATCTTTTAGCTACAGAAGACATAAAAAAATAAGTATTTGGAATGGCAAAAAATGTACTAAAGGAAAATATTGATTCGAAGTATCCTGTGATATTTCCATATGCAGGAAAAAGGTGTGTTGGTGTGGAAACTTCTTACTGAACATTTGAGGAAGTGTTCCCTGCCTGCCCCCTCCTGAGCTCGCTGTGCAGGACTTTAATAACCCCGTGCGCTCTCCGTGCTATAAATGCCCAGCTCTGCATCGGGGAGCAGCACCTGTCGGCAACAGTTCTTTGTTAGCAGTTGTAGTGAGTGGGCCCTGTTGATCTCCCTTCCAGCAGGATGCTTACCTCAGGGGTGACATGAATATTAATTAAGCTACTAATCCCCTCCCCCCCAAAAAAGTAGCTCCAATAACTGAGCATTTTATCAGTACCTCAAAACAGCAAGCTCGTTATTTCACCTCCAGAGCAGATGCCCTCAAAGGCATGGAAGGCAGCTCTCAGACACCACAATTATTTCATTTTCAGATTGAGAGAACTCAGAGAAACATCTTCTCTGCTTATGGAGTGATGCAGCAGCTCTTCTCTTCTAACAGTGATGAAAAGGTGCACCAAACATCACTGAAAATCCACATTCCTCCCATTGCCAGCAAGGATCCAACAGCAGATGAAGGACGAAAATGAGAGACATTCCTGCAGGACTGGAGGAATCATGTTCTGTTGTGGGTTTGGTTTTTTGTGTGTGTGTGTGAAAAATGAAGCCTTGGCTGGTGGTCAGGATCACTGCCTGCTCTTGGGTTCTGTTAATAAACCTTTTACTGCCTCTCTTCCAGCTTGGCTGAGGTTTCCAGAAGAGACAACTAGAGGTCCCAGAAATGTAACCAAGGGCATGGAGAACACTCTGGGGCTGTCAGTGCGGGCAGGGCTGGAGACCTGCTCCAGGTGAACCTGCTTGGGCAGAGGGGTTGGACTAGGTATCTCCAGAGCTCTTTTCTCTGGAGACCTGACTCTGCAGGAATGAGAGACAACTGCTGCTATAAACAGCTTCATCTCGGGGAGTGGCTGAAGGGCTTTGAAAAAAAAAAAAAAAAAAGGGGAGAAGAGGGAGCCTCAGAAAGGAAGGGGGGAAAGATATTCAAAGAATCATGGGAGTTCTTCCTCTCCTTGCTAGACACTCAAGTGTTGAATCAAATTCTCACGTAAACTGAGGAGAAGCTCAACTAGATGATGACTAGGTACTGAAAACCCAGGAGTTCCTTTTGCTGTTTCTTTGCAATACTCAACAACGAAATTGGGGCACACAGAATCATTTGGGTTGGAAGAGACCTTTAAAATCAAGTCCAACCATTCCCCCAGCACTGCCAGGTCACCACTAAACCACGTCCCTAACATCATTCAGACCTGGTGGCACACTGTCTACATTTAGCCCATACCCAGGGCTAAACTACAGCAGCTTCTCAATCACCTGTTGACCCTTCCCCAGCAGAAAAGTGGGATCAGGAAAAGGAGAGGAAACCCATGGGTTGAAATGAAAACAGATTTAATGAAACAGGAAAACTCATATTGATGACAATATAAAGTAAATAAAATTATACTCAGCCCAGTGAGCACACGGTGGTCACAACAACCAGGAAAGCCATCCTCAGGAGCAAAATGATGAGTGAGTCTTTCCAGGGATGATGATGCCGGAGCAGGAGCCTCCATCCTCAGCAAACCTCGCCCTTTATACAGAGCATGATGTTTATGGTCTGGGATACACCTGGAGACAACTCGGAGCAGCTGCCCTTGGCTTTTGCCCCTCCCAGTTTAAGCTCCTGGCTGACTCCAAACTGCTAATGGCCTGCAGACCATGGCTGTTTTAGGATTACTTCCCAGCCAAAACAGGACACAAATCCTTCTAAAATCACAGTATTTCATCTTCTAGAAGCCCAGACTTTGAGAATTCTTCTGCTTCTCTTTTTTTTAAGAAGGTTAAATGGCAGAATTTGCATTAACATTTGGCTGGGACCTCAAGAAACAGATTTGAGGCTGCAGGAAGGTGGAAAACTGTTTAACCACAGACTAAGAGCATCATTGTTTCCCTTTCTTAGACAAACCACTCAGAGAGTAGGTGGTAAAGAAGAAAAGTTCACATCTGATTGGGTGCATCCTTCTCCGAGAGGATATTGCACCCCTTCTCCTGCCTCTATTGGCCATTCCTCAGGTGTGAGCACGGCCACTGGTGTCTGCAAACGCACCCCGACCCCTCAGCCTGAGGCACCGTTCCTCTAGAGATACAGGTTGGAAGAAAATTGGATTTTTTTTGCCCTTTTGCAGAGCATTTGACACCTCCCCTGAGCAATGATGCATTTGTTAATAGCCTTTTCTGAGGACATAACCAGGTGGATGGGTGATGGCAGAACAGTGGGGGTGGTTCATCTTGATTTCAGTCAAGCGTTTGACACCGTCTCCCACAGCATCCTGGCAGCTCAACTGCTCTGGATGGTCGAGCAGGGAGGTGGATTGGGAACTGGTTGAAGGAGAGAAGTCAGAGAGTTGTGATCAGTGGGACAGAGTCTGGTTGGAGGCCTGGATCTAGCGGAGTCCCTCAGGGGTCAGTACTGGGACCAGTACTGTTCAATATCTTCATCAGTGACTTGGGTGAGGGAGCAGAGGGCACTGGCAGCAAGTTTGCTGGTGGCACAAAACTGGGAGGAGTGGCTGAGACACCAGAGCTGTCCTGCTGTCCAGTGAGACCTGGACAGGCTGGAGAGTTGGATGGGGAGAAATGTCATGAAATCCAACAAGGGCAAGTGTAGAGTCTGGCGTCTGGGAAAGAACAACCCCAGGGACCAGTAGAGGTTGAGGACTGACCTGTTGGAGAGCAGTGTAGGGGAAAGGGACCTGGGGGTCCTGGTGGGCAGCAGGATGGCCATGAGCCAGCAATGGGCCCTGGTGGCCAAGAAGGCCAATGGCCTCCTGGGGTGGATTAGAAGAGGGGTGGTGAGTAGGTTGAGAGAGGTTCTTTTTCCCCTCTACTCTGCCCTGGTGAGGCCACATCTGGAATATTGTGTCCAGTTCTGGGCCCCTCAGTTCCAGAGGGACAGGGAACTGCTGGAAAGAGTCCAGCGCAGAGCCACTGAGATGATGGAGGGAGTGGAACATCTCCCTGCTGAGGAGAGGCTGAGGGAGCTGGGGCTCTTTAGCTTGGAGGAGTCTGAGGGGTGACCTCAGGAATATTTACAAATATGGAAAGGGTGAGTGTCAGGAGGACGGAGTCAGGCTCTTCTCAGGGATGTCCAATGATAGGACAAGGCACAATGGGTGCAAACTGGATCATGGGAGGTTCCACGGAAACATAAGGAAAAACATTAAGGGTGAGGGAGCCTGGCCCAGGCTGCCCAGAGAGGTAGTGGAGTCTCCTTCTCTGGAGACACTCCAAATCCACCTGGATCTGTTCCTGTGTGACCTTGTCTAGGTGACCCTGCTCTGCCAGAGGGTTGGACTCGATGATCTTTTGAGGTCCCTTCCAAGTCTTTGCATTCTGTGAGTCTGTGAACAAAGTGAAAATTCCCACATGGGAGCTCCTCTTTGCATCACTTGATAGGGGCGAAATGGACAGATCACAAAATAGTAAGGACCAGGGTAAAAATTCCCCAGCAGAACTCCTTTGTGACATCCTGTGGAGCTTCAGGGGCGGAGGGAACAGCGTCCTCTCTGCGCTCTAATGCGACGTGATGGCCGTTTAGGGACCGGCAGCTGACGTTTCCTGACAACATCACCATCTGCCCGCTGACAGCTGCCGGCATCCGGACGCCACGATCCGGGCAAGGGCTGTTTAACGCTGTCCCTCCAAACGGCAGGTCACGCAGATCCTGGCGGTTTATGTCAGCAGCTTTGGTTGCGGTCCCCGGACCTCAGCTGGGATCCTACCTCTCGCTGTCCTCCCTTCCTATTTGGATGTTTAACTTCCCAAACAAACAACTCCAACCCCCCCAAACCCAACCCTCCCCCCCAAAACCTCCCCCTCCCCTC
>VWZK01005537.1:7441-22205 GCA_013396935.1 Baryphthengus martii | reverse complement strand
CGCAAATAAACCACACACAGAGACACAAAAAAAAGGAAAAAAAACACATCAAAAAAACCCCCAAACCAGAAGAAAAATCCTTCTAGGCTGCCAGCAGGAAAAATAGATGTTAACCTAATTCTTCGCAGGGCAGATGGAGTTATATAATCTGATTTCTAAGATAAGGGGTTTTTCAAGGAAGGAAGGATTTAGCATCTTTGATCTACTGCAGTTTCTGCAGCTTCAGAATCATAACGTGGCAGGAGTTTCTGGGATCCTCCTTCTACACATTATGCAGGTCCAGGGAAACTCATGTAAAGGATGAAAAATGCAGTAATGACTGTTTGGGGGGTGGGGAGGGGGGAGTTTTACCAAAATCAAGGAAAAACTTGTTGCCTTAGATGTGCTGGAACACAGAGATTAAAGCAGAGGCAAAGGACTGAGCCAATATTTCTTTTTTTCTCAAGTATTTTTTCCAGACTATGGAGAAAGGTCACCTTGAGAGACAACAGCACAGGGCAGCTCATAGACTTGTAGAACCATTTGGGTTGGAAGGGACCTTGAAGATCATCGAGTCCCAGCATTGCCCCATCCCTACCAGAGCACCACTGAGCCCTGTCCCTCAGCACCACATCTCCACGCCTTGGAAACCCCTCCAGGGAGCAGGGGGACTCCAACACTTCCAAGTGTAATTCCATAAAGGTTTTAATCAACCCCAAACAAAACATGAACTGTTGCTGTTTTAATGTAAAAAAAAATAAAAGTAAATAAAAACAAGAACTCAACAAGCTCATATAACAAAACCCAAGTAGCAAAGCACTGGAGGAAAAGTTATTAAAAAAAGCAAAGCTGCTCATGTTAATTAAACAAAGAAAATCTGCCTGGCAGACGAGAAAGGCTTAGAATCAAATGCATTTCAAATACATATCTGTTTCCTGGTGTTCTCCAGAGCCCTCAAGCACAGCTGGTCTGTGTGCTCATCCAGTCAGCCTCACGGATTAAAAAAAGTGGTTGGTCCTATTGCTCAAATCAGGGGAGGATGCTGTTGTCTTTCAAAACAAAAGGCTGTGTGTGTCCACCCATTTTTGTGAATGAAGCTCTGGAATTAGAGAAGAGCCCTTAGTACTGCTCCCTTTGAATGGCAGGATCCAGCACAAATGAAAATCTGCAGGGAGCAGGGCCATCTGCAACTCGAGCAGGTTGCTCAGAGCCCCATCCAACCTCCCCTGCAATGGGGCCAGGGATGGGGCAGCCACCACCTCTCGGGGCAACCTGGGCCAGGCTCTCACCACCCTCAGCACCAACAATTCCTTCCTTCCCCCCAGTCTAAATCTCCCTCTGACTTTCAACCCATCCCCCCTTGTCCTGTCCCAACAGGCCCTGCTCCAGAGTCTGTCCCCATCTTCTGACAGGCCCCCAGAAGGTCTCCCTGGAGCCTTCTCTTCTCCAGGCTGCACAAGCCCAACTCTGCCAGCCTGGCCTCCCAGCAGAGGGTTCCAGCCCTCCCAGCATTGCTGGGGCTCCTCTGGCCCCGCTCCAACAGCTCCCTGTCTCTCCTGGGCTGAGGACTCCCGAGCTGGGCCCAGCCCTTCAGGGAGGTCTCCCCAGAGCCCTGGGAGCAGAGGGGCAGGATCCCCCCCTGGCCCTGCTGCCCACGCTGCTGGGGATGAGCCCAGGGGGGCAGGGGCTGCCGGGCTGTGAGCACATGGGGCCGTCTCAGCTCCAGCTCCTCACCTCCAGCTCCCCCGAGTCCTTCTCCGCAGGACTCTCTCCATCCCCAGCCTGGACTGATCCCAGGGTTTGTTCTGACTCAGGTGCAGGACCTTGCACTTGGTCGTGGTGAACCTCATGAGGTTCACTTCTCCAGCTTGTCCGGGTGCCCGTGTTTGTGCATCCTTCTACTTACCGCTGATAATTGCTGAAAGCTTCTGAGCTTGTTTTAAATGCAGATAGATACCCTCTGGATTGCCTTGTGTTTTTAAGATAAGAATTACTGTGCTGAGCCCGGCAGTCATAACTTCGCTCCTCATCAACACGTTTTTTGCTTCACAAGATTGTCCAGTGAATCTGAAAATTGCTTCCCTTCTTTTGACAAGAGAAACAGGAGACGTAAGGCATTAAGAGTTTAAGTTTTTTTTATTATTTGTAATCAGACCAGCATCACATCTGTAATAATTTCTATAGTCTGCATTTTCTCCCGAAAATATAATCTATCAGTGAAGATACCAAAAATATTCACTTTCACCTTCTAGTCAGTAGATAACCAGCCAAAAATCAAGTTTTCTTTTGTGGACTTCTCTCACACATGGTACAGATCTCAACTCCATATCCTGGATGCAAGCAGCGTGCAGAACACCCTTGGAGATCCTAGATGCATGCCTTGATTTAGAGATTGTATTCTACAGATAGGAGGCTCATTATTTGGCTCCCAGGGAAAACTCCTCTATTTAAGCCACAGTATTTGTTATTCTTCGAGAGGAGACCATAAAAACCTTCCCCAAGGCTCTGTTGGGCTTCCTACTATTTTTATCTTTCCAAGATATTAGACTTCTGACAGCACTGAAAGTGATGGACATGGTTTAATAGCTGATTTAACAGCGGGATGATTTGGGTGTCTAGAAGAGCCAGGACAGTAAAGGGATGTTGCAATGGGACAAGGAGTGGAACAGGCTCGTCTGAAGCAGTGACAGAAGCCTGGATTCATTGGCATTTGAAATTCCTCTTTTTCTAACACGATGATTTTGAAAAAAAAAATAAAAAATGAGGACCTGCAAACAAGTTTCCAAACTACAGGAAGATTAGTATAATAATTATCAGGAACAGAAAAAAAATAGACTTATTGCAAATTTCTGGGGAGAAAAAGTACTAAAAATATAAAATAATCCCAAATAAATGGGGATTTTGTTGTTCTATAGCTCTCCTTCCTACAGCACTGTAGGTGAGTCCATGGAAAACAGCATTTTATGGGACAGGGTCTCTCCAACAGACCTTCTCACCCTCACCTGGACTTGGCCTGCCCATCAGCCTCAGAACTGAACCTTGATTTACAACCAGGTTTCTTAGGCTCTCAGACAGCTGAGAGTGCTTAGCAAAGAGCTACATCCCAACCAAAAGACAACTGATGAAAAAGATAATGGTAAAAAAAAAAAAGACTTAAAATAAACATGCACATGCCTCGAGACCCAACTACTTCCACCTTTCCAAGTTTGCTTGTCTGGAAAAATTCACCCCGTGTCTATAGATGTGACCCAACTGTGTACTTGCAACCCAAGTAATTTTTCATTATTAGAAGATGTAGAACAACTGAAATCACGTCAAATTCTTCTTTGCATTATTAAGTAAAAGAAGGCGGAGCTAAATCATTATCTGGTGCGAGTCAGTGTTGTTAAATTCAAAGAAAAAAGTGGAACTAAGCAGATATCAAAGGCTTAATATTACAGGATGTGGCTCTTCACGACTAAGCCTCCAGCCAGGAGGGAAAAAAAAAAATCCTGAAATTGTTTAACACAAGCAGCAAGTAATAGCCAATTACTGAAACAGAAATCTCTTTGAGAAGCATCTGAGTCAAAAACAATTCTGAAAGCTGGTCTCCTTCTCTGCAATTCCCCTGCACATGCTTCTCTAGCTTTCTAGGTGTGTTACTACAGGAGTTCCGTTGGAGCAGAGCCACCAGGCATTTCTAGAATGAAACCTGCTGTTATTCACCTCAGATGTTTAATAGTGCAATTATCATCACAGTAAAGGAGCATCAAAGTGAAAGCTGCTTTTATTTAATTCATATTTGCAGAGACACCGTGAATTTCTTCAGCTATAGAGAGTAGTTAAAGGATAAATTCTGGATGACCAGCCTAAAGCAAGTGCTATTTAAGGTGAATCTAAGAAGTATCTAAAGTCTCTTCGTGCCCAGCAGGTGAGAACTACCTACCACGACAGAATTTAGACACAGTGTATTTCCATCCTCCAAGATATTAATAAATTCAACCCTTTTTTTTTAAAGCCACTCCAGTCTTCGCTTTCTGCGAGCCAAGCCCCAGCGAAGTCGCAGAACTGAAGGAAAAACTGTTGAATTCCATGTTAGCACATCAGGTTCTCTTCTTTCAATATCAAGAAAATTAAAAGGAAGAGTTGAGGCACAAGTGATCTGTATGCAGAAATATTTCAGGTAAGTAGACTAAAGCTTCAGGATTTCTTAGAACTTCTTTAAAAAAAAAAAAATAGATAGATCAGAGGTCTGTGATCACAGCCCTAGATCACAGTCACTGCAGTCTTACTGGATTGCTATTTATTTTTTCCCCCTAAGATGAAAAAGCAATTGGTTCACAGAACTTACCAAATCCCCTTTAGGCTGCCGTTTCACCTAGGCCACGTTTAATCCAAGTACAAACTCGTGCTCCAAGGCAGCCTGAACTCCTTCCACTCAGCAGTGAGCCCTTCTCTTCGGTGAAAACAGCTTCAGCAAACCCAGCAACTCCAAGAAGAGCCCATCCAAGCTGAAGCCCGTTGAACACAGAACATATGTGAACAAGAAGCTTTTGAGAACAGGTCCCTACCAAAAGAGCTTGTGCTTGAAACTACTCTTTTTTTATAGCTCTGGTTCCTGGTGTTTATAGCTGTGGTTACCGGTTCTGTTGAGAGGCACTGCATAAATAGGGGGTTAGTCATCTAATGCACTTAATACTTCTCAGCTGAGGACTATTGCAGCTTTTACCCTAAGTCTAGGTGTGGTTACGCTTTGGTTTGCTTCACAACAGGAACATTGCACTAGGACACGGCTGACGCTAAAGAGAAGGCTGAAACCGCCGCGGGGCTGAAGGGACCGAGCCGCTCCTTTACTTCTTTTCTCCTTTACTTCTTTTCGTGCTTCTTGGTTAATTTTCCTCTTTCTAGCTGGAGGTTGGCGGAGCTGTTTGGTCGCTTCTCCTTCTGCTGGCTCTCCTGGGACACTTGCTGCACGGCTCGGAGGATAGCAGTCTGCACGATCTGCTTGCTGGCGTTCTGCAGCTTCACTTCGTCATGCTCCGTCCCCGGCTTCTCGCCTGCCAGAACCAAACGACAAAGAAGAGGAAAGAAGCATTTGTGAAAGATAGAAAAAGAGGAGGGAAGGGGAGAAAAAACAAACCCCACAGACTGCTTGGGAACGGTTGATTACATAGGAAACTTGATAATACAGAAGATGATGGAGTAAGGTGGAAGGTGCCTCTGTGCGTGGCGCTACAGGATTGAGTGAAAGGGAGACTTCCAGTTATGCAGCTCCTACGACTCCCTGACAGGAGGTTGGAGCCAGAGGGGGGGTCAGGCCGTTCTCTCAAGGAACAAGTGGCAGGACAAGAGGAAGGTGCCTCAAGTTGCCCCAGGGGAGGTTTAGGTTGGAGCTGAGGAACAATTTGTTGCCCTGCAGGGTTGTCCAGGCGTGTCCCAGGCTGCCCAGGGCAGGGCTGGAGTCCCCCTGATCCCTGGAGGGGTTTCCAAGGCGTGGAGATGTGGTGCTGAGGGACAGGGCTCAGGGGTGCTCTGGCAGGGATGGTGAGATGGTTGGACCTGACAACCTTAAAGGTCTCTCCCAACCAAACTGATTGTAAGATTCTGTCACCCGCTGGCCAGCTGTGGGTTGCCAGCTCAAGCACACATAGCTGCATTTTGCAGCAAGGCAGGGAGAGAGTTTTCTTCTCCAGCTGTCAATCATGTAACTTTTTGACTTAGGCTGTGCTTCTGGATGGGGAATTGGGCTTAGTTTTGCAAGCCTGGCATGTACTCCCTCACCACCACAGAGAGAAAAAGCTGTTTCGTTAACATTTTGATTTATTTTTACTTCAGATTAAAAGCCCACATCCATCCAATTCCAATTTGACTTCTAGGTTCAAAATTTTGATCACTGTCACTTTATTAATCCTTAATCACATTTGCAAAAGCATTTGAAAAGCATTAAAAAATGCTCAGCTTTCTAAAGGTAAGATAAAAAACTCCACCACATCGACTTTGGCCAAATAAGGAAGGGTCATGTAAGAAATACACATTTGTCAGGTTGCTGAAGTACTTAAATCTGGAGAAGAATAAATAATTCATGGTGAGTACTGACATTCGGCAGCGAAGAAGAGTAGTTTACGTTAAGAGGCTTCTCTTTGGAAGTATTTTGACTCGTAACACAGATGACGATTTGGCAGGACAATAAAAATGCTGCGTAACGGCCAAAGTTGATCTTGATATGAAAAATAATAATCTGGATTCAGGTGATGCGTTGGCATTTAGGAAAATGGAAGCTGTTAATTAAAAGGCGCTTGATTAATTCTATTAAAATTGAATAATAAAAAAACCCAAGCAAATCTGCAACTGTACTGAGATTACAAAGCTTGTCTACAATTAAAAAGTTAAACCCATGAAAACTTAGACAATGTATTTTAAGCTGGAGAAGCTGACTGAATGGAGCCACTTGAATTCTTGGCACAAGCAGCTTCCCCGATTCAGTTTGTTCCACTCCTCACCGCTTGAAACGGTGTTTTCTGGATAAAACTCAACGTAACTGAACAGTAAAGTACAGACATTTCTTTATTACTCACATCTGAACCCATTGTGTGTTACACAGTAAATTAGTTGTCTTGTTGGACTGGAAAAGATCGGCCAACTCAGGCTCAAGTTCCGAAGAGAATATATTGACAAAAGCACAGATTGACAGGAAATTGTAAATACAAAGGAGGAGGTTGGAATGGATTGTGAGGTTATATGAAATGTGAAAAATATGCTGATCCCTAGAGCCATAAAAAAACCCCTCTGAATGTATTAAAAACATACTCTTGTTAAGCATGTTGCTATTGAAAGTCTCTCCAATTTCTTTCCTTAGGGATGCTTCATTATTTATTGGGTTCTTGCCACTTAGTCTACAAAATCTGAATTTTAAATGTTTTTATGTTGGGAAGATCATATACAGCAACAGCCCCTTGAAAAAAAGTCAGTTTTCCCATGAGTTCCTACCCAAGTTTTCCTTTTTTTTCTTTCCTGGTGGAGCAAAGCCTGCCTGAAAGCATCACCCAGGTAAGTGGGACCTGCGTTACATCTACTCAGCTCTAACTCATTAGATGGTTCTTTTGTTTGCTGGGAAAAAAACAAACACACACAAAATCAAACAAGAGAGAACTCAAAACCCGCTGGACTCCTTTTGACAAGTTAAAAATCAGACCATCTAAATTCTGACCATGTACTTTAGAAAGCCACAGGGAAAATACTGACCCTTTTTGATGGGGACATCTGGTACCGTGCAGAGGTCTGAGCCTGGTACCGTGCAGAGGTCTGAGCTGGGACCATTAGATGTAGGGGCTGGACTGCCAGGCAGCATCCAGACCTGCTGAGCAGTCAGACATGAGCATCCAGCTCTCCTGGGTGGGTGGTGTCCAACCCAACTGGACATGATCTTGGGAAATGGTTTAAGGAGACTCTGCTTAAGCAGGAGCTGGAGATGACGACCTTCAGAGGGCCCTTTCAATGTCAAGCCTTCTGCATCCCCATGATTCAAGCCAGTGAGGCTGCACAAACCCCAACTTTTCCACTTGCTGGAGGAGCAGATAGCAGTCTCTGGAAGAGTATCCCCCCCTGTGTCCTCATCTCCCAACTCTTCATTTCAAGGACAGAAGTTTACACAAAGCTCATTTTGGAGAAGCTCATTTATTGATGTGCTGGGCCTCCTCTGAATATAAAGAGAGGCTGACTAAAGCAAGTCGAGATGACTCATGCAAGGATCCCAAAGGGGCTGAGCTGGACCAGATCTATCAGACTGCTCCACCTCACTGAAACACGGAGTGCTGTGGACGTAAACACGGCAGAAATTTGAGTGCCTCTAGAATTAATTAGGCATCTTAAGACCTGCACATTTTCAATTATATATGACAGAGACGTCACTCCTGATATTCAAGTATTTGGTGGTTAGCTAATCAAAATAAAAGGGTGATAAGATGCAATTAAGTGATCTCTCTGATTATTTTTAAGATTTGAAGAATACCTAGTTTAATTAAAACACTGTGATGAAAGGTATCTTGAAGCAATTCCTGGGAAAAACCTGCAGGATAGCAGAAAAAACATTCTGCCCACCAGTTACCCTTGTCTGATGACTACTTTTGTTTTTCTTGATGTCAGAAAATCTTTTCTACTTACTCTCTACCTTCAAACACTCAACTGATTTATACAGGAACCCAGCACCCTAGTTCTGTAAAGAGAGAACTGAAAAATCCAGGTTGAGGGGTAGTAAATGTAGCAATTTTCTTATTAAGGCATAAATTCTCCTCTGCATTTTTTTATTACCTTACCCTTCACTTGGTAAGCTTGGTGCCAAGTAACATAGCAGATGAAACATAAACTGCAGACTCCAGCCTGGTTCTGAAATCTGCAGTTTGAGAGATTTAAACCAACCAACCCTCCAAACCTTGGGCTGACTGCAGGACTCAGTCACATATTCCACTTTGATCTCAAACTAGGATCTGATCCTGATGAAATCTTGAGGAACTTCACTCTGGTTGCACATGGACCTTTTTACTCTCAGATACAGACACTTTTTTCACTTCCTTTCCAGCCTGCAATCCAAGTAGCCTCCTGCACTTTGTGGTGATGTCCCCTGTGCCCTTCTCCTTGCAGGGTGCTACACGTTAAAATTAACGTGTCTTAAATTAAGTAACACTCAACAACAGGCCATTGGTTTGAACCAGGTTCTCTATGGATCTGTGATGGGAACACTGAAGGACAGAATCCCAGCATGATCACGGTTGGAAGGTCCCTCTGGAGCTCCTCTGGTGCCACCCCCCTGCTCCAGCAGGGTCACCCAGAGCAGGGGGCCCAGCAGCGCAGGGTCCAGGCGCCTTTGGAATCTCTCCAGAGAAGGAGACTCCCCAAGCTCTCTGGGCAGCCTGGGCCAGGCTTCAACCCCCTCCCAACAAAGAAGTTGCTCCTCCTGCTCCCAGGGAACCTCCTGGGTTCCAGTTAGCGCCCAGTGCACCTTGTCCCTCTTCAACTGGGGAGCCCAGAACTGGACACAATACTCCCCTTTGCTTCTTCACCTCCCAGGAGAAAAAACAATGCCTTTAGTATTAACTTCCCTCCAAGCCCATGACATTTAGGCAGCTCATCACGTCTTCCTGCAGGTTAAGTCTCACTCTGTCTCGAGACAACAATGCAAAACTTGCATCTAAGCACAACAGCTCAGCTTATGTGACAGGCTCCGTGAATCCCAAGGGCTCTGCATCAGAGGTCAGAAGTTTATGTTCTGCTTCACAGGAATCACAAATGCACTTTAATTCAAATGAATACCACTAAAGCTGTTCTTCTGGAAAAAAAAACACAAGAAATTTGTGTGTCAACAGCTCTGAGCTTAACCATTAACTAAAACAATAAAAAAAAATATCATGTTCCTCTAAGCAAACTTCTGAGCGATTCAGAACTCACCTTTACTCAAAACGTATCTCCCTGTTAGCTACGATTTTAATTTATGCAAAATTTCTGAAGCTTTTCCAACCTAAAAGACGCTATGAATCTATTATTTACCTACCTAAATGACTAACAGCCTTATATTCAGCTTTCTAACTCCACTCCCATTCTAAACTAAGCAGAAAAGTTCTTCTAGGCTGTTCTGTGCGTAGGCAAACTTAGGTTTTGGGGTTTTTTTAGAGATAAGAAAGGGTTTGGCTTCAGCTGAAGTTTAACTGGACAATTTCTGACATGAGACTCTCTGAATAAACCGGTATAAATTGGAACATCTCCCAAATGCAGCCGGATGTTTTCAGTGATTTGCTGGATCTCAACAGGCTACATAACCTCTTTACTCTATTCGTCACTTAAAAAAATAAATTAAAAATTAAGTCCAGATCTTGCAAATTCTAATTAACCTCTACACACTCCTTCAAGAACTACAGTCAGACTCTGATGACAGCAGGACGGAGCTCACCTGCCCTGACACCCCTGGCAGAGGATTCTAAGGGGAGCCGACGCATTTTCTGGCTGTCCGGGTCAGCTTTCCATTTCTGCTAACATCAGGAAAGATCCTGCTCCAGTTGCCTTCTCTTAAAAAAAATTATAAATTGTGTTGTGTTGGAGCTTGCCAATGGTTATGGAAAGAACACGCTACACAAATGGGCAACCAGTACTCGGATTATCTCAGAGAGCCTATAGAGAAACTATTTAATACACTGTTCGCAAAGAATTTTTGCTTCATTTTCTATTTGTAGGCGTAATACAACAGATGGAGTCCTTAATAAAACCCTTAATAACCAAGATGGAAGGTGGAGGAACCCATTTACCTTTCCCTGCCTTTTACAAGACGTGCATTTCATTTCCACTCTCATGAGAGCGCCGACAAGGCTGGACTCGGGTTATTGATGTCGATACCAGGTCCAACAGAGCACTTCATCTAGAAGAACAATCACTTCGAAGGACAAACTTTAGAGGTCAGTGTAACTCAGCCCTTCTCTCCCTTCACCGGGCGACTTCCCTGCTAAACGCGCCGAGCCCAAACGCGGCGCCGGTGGGGACGTTACTAACGCCTGCGTCACGTATTAACCCCGACGACGAGCAGCTCCTCCAATGTAGGCCATTGCAAGAAGACACAAATTTTTTCCTCACTGGTGACCTGAATAGGATTCAGCCCAGCGATACAGAAGGGAAAGGTGCCAGCCTCACCTGCTTAAACCTTCAGTCCTGCTAAAAATAATAGGAAAAAAGTAAATTCTATACCCGTTTTTCACATTACATTGATTTGTACTTTAAAGAAATACTGCGCTGAGGACGGTTGACTATTTTTTTTAAGCTTGTTAATCTTGTCCCACTTCTGAATACCTATGAGCTAACCTTCTTTCACTTCATTAGTGAGCTCTGCTAGGGGAGTTTCACAGCAGGGGAAAGAGCAGCGTGTCACTAGGGAGAGGACAGCACAAGAAACAATTTTTTCTCAGCAAAAAAGAACAACAGATTTCCTCCTAAGTGATTTCTTGCTACCAGGCAGCAGATACTTTGATGTATTGTTGAGATCTCTCAGCTGCAAACGTGTTCAGATACTTTTAGGGGGCAACTGGGCTCCATACTCACACCAGCCATAATGACAACTGGGCAAGAAAATCATTATATCATTACAGACTGGGAGGGGTTGGAAGGGACCTCTGGAGACCATCAAGTCCAATCCCCCTGCCAGAGCAGGATCACTCGGGGCAGGCCACACAGAAACACATCCAGACTATGTAAGTTCTGCAAAATAGTCTTACTTGTAGCCTCCAAATTATGTCCATGACATGATATTTGTCAGCATCAAGCTCATGAGACAAAATCCTACGTCTATTTACTGTCACCTCTTATATTAGGAAGTGGGGTTTTCAGTTCTGCGGAACTTAGAGCATTAGCAGAGCAGTTTAGTGTCAAAAATGTCTCCCTTCTCTCCAGATTAAATCTCCCTTAGTTTAAACCTATCGCCTCTTGTCCTGTCCCAACAGGCCTTGCTCAAAACTCCCTCCCCGTCTTTCTTCTAGGCCCCTCCTTTAAGTACTTAAAAGCTCATCAGGTGTCCTCGGAACCTTCTTTTCTCCAGGTTTGTCCCTACAGTGAAGCTATTAAACACTAATCCCAGTACAGACCCCTGAGGGACACCACTTGTCACCCATCGAGCCGTCGACCACTCCCCTCCGGATGCGCCCATCCAACCGACTCCTCATCCGCCCAACAGCCCGCCCGCCCAATCCAAAAAAAGGCTATCAAGGAACTTCCCGCCTTCGCATCCCGCAGCACAACAGGTTTAGCGCTTTCCCGGCAGAGCAGACCCGCACATCTGCTGCTACGTCTTCAACTGCAGTTTAATGAGGTGCCTCCAGCGTTTGGTACACGATGTGCTTCTGATCTTCAGGGTCATTATCCAAAGTCTGCTCTGCCTACCGCTCGGAGCTTAAAAACATTTAGAGCAGCTGTGCTGCCGAAAAGCTCGTGGAAAAGCCGTTGGCGCTGCCACTGTAAGGAAAAGGTGCTGAGCAATGAACACTCTGACTTCTCTAAGGGCTGTCTTAAAACTTCAAGTGCGTTCATGTATTTTTTTGCATTAAAATATTGATACCAAAATTAATTCTACCTCCTCCTCTAGGGGTTGCCGGGCGGCGAGTAAAGCCTGTGAGTCAGGTAAGAAGGAATTCTTCAAATTGCACTGGAAAAATAACAAGATTCACCTGAAAGATGAAGTGACGCAACGCAAAGGAGACAGACGCTTAAAGGAGCCGAGTGTTCAGACACTGCAACAAGCTGCCGGTGTAAGCGCGTCGATCTTTCTTGAGTATTCGGATCAAAACCAAGTCCTTTCTAAAAAATATTGTTTAGCCAAAAATTCAAATTCCTATTTGTGCAAACACAGCACTGACCGGGTGAAACCACGAGGGCCTGCACGGAGGAGACTCTGTCATTCGAAAATTTTTTTTATGGTCTTACCTTATAGAGTAAAATTCTCAAAATATCTTTAAATGATCACTGAAATGAGACTCTAGCGAGAAGAGTTGCTTACAAAACCCCTTAGGTAGCTCAAATATCCTTAATGGGGCTCTACTTTTAATCTCAAGGTAGTTTTGTGGGCATCTTTGTGCTGTATCAGCACACACACAGAAGGGCAAAAGTCTAAGTCACGAGAGCTAGAGGAACTTGAGTGAAATAGCATAAAAAAAAAAAAATCCTTGGAGTGTGAAATCCACCTTTGTGTCCCTGCTTGTTCAGGCAAATCAGATGGAAATGATATTACATCACATATTATTTTACCTTTCCACTTGAAAAGTTTTAAAGGCTGAAAATAAGCATGAAATCTGTCCAAGGTCGTTTGGGGGGGGGAAATCACTGAAAGCAGTCTGCGAAGAAGTTGTATGATACTGTTTAGTGACATTTTAACAAATATTTTAAAATCTTACAGGTTTATTGAAAAACAAAAATAAGATTATTATTAATCCTATAGCCTGAAGTGATATGTTAATCATATATCACTGGAAGTGATGGCTCCTTTTTACCGTGAAGATGTTACAGATGTACAAACCCCTGATTTTTTAACAAAAATTTAACTATCTGGAGAAGAGATAAAGCCAGGGCAAGGCTGATTTACAGTGAAGAAAAGCTATTTAAAAAAATGCAGCCTACTCAGGCTTGTTCTTTCTGAATACAAGGCACCTTCCAGCCCCTCCAATGACTTTCTCATCATTTTTACAAATCCCCACGTAGTCACCCTATGGATATTATGACAACATTTGCAAGGAAATCATGGGCTTTGCTTTATGTGAAAGCAAATGAAAGGAAAATGACTCTACAAGACAGATTGTATTTTTTTTTTCTTTATGGATTAGAGTTGTGAAAAGGACAATTCCGTTATTAATGAGCTTTGGGGTTTGTTCGTTGTCAGCCTTGGAGGAAAATAAGCATGTTTTCATTCTTTGAGAGGTAATCTCTTCCTGATGTATTTCAGTCCCGTGGTGCACGTCAAAAATGACTACAGTTAATGGTGACAGACTGTCAGATAAAAGGCGTTCAGAAAAGAGCCACTAATACCAAAAGATGTACTACAAAAAAAAACCCAAAACAACAAAACCAAAACCAAACAGCAGCCGATTCCATTAAGGTAAATAACTTGGCCCCAATTTCAGAACACGATGCCTGGGGAAAGTACCAAATTAAACAGCAACGAGGTAGCTAAAGAGATAAAAAGAACTTCTGATTGTTGCAATAAAGGAAAAAAAAGTATATTCATTTCTACAAAGAATAGATTTTGTCGAGTGTTGTGTTAGCAAAGTTAACCCCAAGAGAATTTTTTTTTTAAATGAGATTTAAAGCTTCACAGACTGGATATGGAATTTCAAAAGGAAGACAAAACTTCTGTTAGCTTTGCAAAACCACGGGATTAACAGCTACTCATGGTCAAGTTGCAGCCTTTATTTTCCCTTTTCTATCGACCCACTCTTTTTACTGACTATTACACATCTTTAGGGATGTTAGTTTCAAGTCATTTCACTAGAGAAAATATCACATCTATATTATATACTGTTTTATATACAGAAGAGAATATGTTTATACTCTGGAGCTACTGGGCCCCTCATCCTTTTCCGAACAACAAGCTGCCCATTTCCCAGCCGAATGTGCCAAATCCACCACAGATTCTCTCTAGCTTCCCATCCTCTTAAAGACTTAAATACTACACAGCAGAGACTCTGTGTAGACCCTTTTAGAGCGAGGTCTCACGTTAGACACGAACTGCTGTTAAAATCTTTGATTTTGTTCTAGTAAAAACCGGACTGAACAAACTTTCCGCCCTCTTCCAGCCGCATATGGGGGGATGTGGGGTGAGTGTGGAAATCTGCAAAATATTTCCATGAGTTTCAGCGACTCTCTCACCAGCAGCCACCGGTGTGGGGCTGCTGGCAGGGGGGACTCGCCGTCCAGATGTCGCAAAACCCCGTCCCCCTCTCCGACCCCTTTGTGCAGCCTGACGAGCGCACGCACTCCTACGGGAGGCCCCTGTCCCTGAGGGGAACCGCAGGGGAGACCCTGACACCCCCCAGCTCCGCAGCTAAACACACCCTAAGCTAAGCCGCATTCTTCAAAACCGCCCTTCGCCTGCTCGGTGACGGCTCCGCTTCGGCCGTAACCCCCTCCCTGAACAGCCCCCGGGGCCGTTCCCCGGCGGAATCGGGGCCTTCCCCGCTGGGTTTGGGAAGCGGCTGCTCTTACCTGGAGCAAACACCATGGTGCCGGCTGCGGGGGCTCAGCTCCTCGGGGCGGCTCCGGGCTCAGCACCGCGGCCAGCGCCGGGCTC